>VXBT01012541.1:0-32249 GCA_013400235.1 Oriolus oriolus
ATAACATCACCCCAGGACAGAGCTGAAACTGCTTAGCCTTGTGTGAACTACCTCTGAGACTGCAATTTCCTCCTGCACTCAGGGCTGCTGGAAAGGGCCTGGTGGTTACAGTGGATGCCAAGTTGAAAATGAGACAACAGTGTGTTCGATTGCAAATAAGGCAAAACACACACTGAGATGCGTTGTGAGGGGTAAAGTCAGAAGCTAAGGGAAGAAGGCAATACATGTCCGTTCTGACTTTGTTCTTGTTATGGGAAAGTTGGTGCTGACCTACTGAGCTCTTGGTTTTGATTACCAATATGTGTACTATCTGATTCTGAGTGTGTTTACTTGCATCAGCTTACTTGGAGTACTTTAGTTTGGGCTAAAATCTTGAGCTCAATTTGAGAACAGTTGAGCTTTGTGTAAAATGTATGAAGTATTAGGGAGCCTGTTTCAGACAGTGAATCCATGTCACCTTGAATATCTTACTGTAACATTGAAGAACTGGTTCGATCAACACTTGTCAGGAAAGCAGTGGTTGTAGAGGATTGTTGAAAGAGGAGATGATCCTCCCTTGGGGTGAGGGAATGGTAGAAACGGTCTCTATAGGTATCTTGCCATTTTTTGTCAGCCTTCAGTAAAATGTAGCGATGATAATCTGTCTAGTTGCTTTTATTTTTCCATCTGTCATTAGTTCTACTCCTGAGACCCTTTCAAGCACTACAGGTCCCTGAAGCAGGAGGAGAACTCCACAGTATATATAACTATATATCAAAGTATATCAAAGTATATATAAGTAAGTATATATAAGATTTGGTGGTGTGTCAGTGCATGTGTGTGCAATCTGTGATCGCATCAGTCTCATACTGAGTTGCTCAGTTATCTGGCAGTTTGAGTGTGACCAACAGCTGCACTATTGATTTTAATGTAGCTTGTTCTCAGGAATGTGAACGTCCTGTTCATTGTTTACAGTGGGTTCCTTTGAAAAAGTTGCAGATTAATGTACTTTTTTATTGTAAGAATCTTACTAACAGGAATAACATCCAAATTCAGAGTTTGTTTGAGAATCAATAATGTCATTCTCCACGGTGTCTTCAGGCAAGGAAATGGCATTTTGAAATATTAGATTTTAAAATGTATGAAAGACCCTTCACCCAAATTATTGCAGGAAATCAAAACCATTGTCTGTTACATTAATGCCTTGATTCCAGACTCTTATGAAACTATTTTATGAAATTTACAGCTGCAGTTCTCTTGAAGAAAATCGTGATAAAAAAGTCTATGGAAATAGACAGGCTCTGTGTGAACCTTCAAAACAAAACCAAATAGATTGTGAGTCCGAGTTTGGCTGGATAGCACATCAGTCATCTTTTGGGAGTCTTTATTTAACAGTAAATGTGGGATAGTCTCTTAGAATTTAAGTCAAACGCATTTTAAATGGGATTTATTTATTTGTTTGCAGTTTCACTAGGAAAGGCAGCATTTACAGAAGACACCTCTGAAATTGTGGTTTTCATTCTGAGTTTTGTCCTGTGTCTGTGAGAGCTGGTTGGAGGAAGGAGAATGACGCCTTCTGAATATTTTTAGTTTTATGCTGTTTTGCAGTATGGTATTCACACAATCCATTGGAGAGGTCACTTTATAAATTGGTATAAAGTTTCACACTCTCACAGCTAATAGGAGAGCTGTTGCTGGTTCTTACATTTCTCCAGTCTTCCACCTATTCCATCATTCTAAAACAAAGCCAATGAGGGAATTCACTTTTGTCTTATGTTTTGAGTTAAAATACATACATTTGAACAATGTGAGTTTCCTCGGTTCAGTAAAGTGAGCTCTACTTCTCAAACTTTCTTTTCATGGGGTAACTTTACTGCCTTTCATAGCTGCATTCCCCGTTGGCCTGCAACATGAGCCCTTGTGCTGCAACGTGCACTGAACTTTGCCATTTTAAGTGGCTTCAGAGAATGCCTGCCCCCCTCAGCACTTGTGTTTGTGCCTTCTCAGCATGACAGGGAGGAACTGTGAGAAGCCAAGATAGACAGACAGCCTTTCACATAGCAGTTGGACAGAAATGAGAAGAAACAGGACATGCACTTTGGTTTTTCAGTTTTGTAGCCTTCATATGGACAATATGAACAATGCTGACTTTCCTCTCTACTGCATGTGGACTCAAGGAGATGTGTTCACATTTACAAGGACACTCTTTGTGCTATAGAAAACATTTACACACAGCCGGATGCAGTTGTCTTCTCTGATTTGGATGTGTCATGATTATCTCACTCACTTTTTTGACAGATCCTTGGCATAAAAACTTGGTTCAGGCTGGTACAGCTCCAGTGAAGATCAATGCATCTTGTCCTCCAGTCTGAGAAAATTTTTACCATTTGCATTTCTCAGACTAGGAGTTACATCAGTGAATGCAGATACATCCATTCCTGGAAAAGAGTGAAAATACTGAGTGCAGTCAATCAGAAGAAATCCTTTCTTCTCTCATCTTGTTAGTCTCAGAATAAAAGTTAGATTCTAAAGCAGACTCAATGTAAATGAACTTAGGCTGTATTAGAAGCAGGTTTTAGGTTTTGTGTAAATCTAAGAATGTTGGCGGTTGCTGGCTGGACTGCTTAACAAACAAGTTTTCCCATGGATTTGATGCAATTGCTCATAAATTGAAATTGGAACCCACTGTCTGCTGACCAGTATGGATGCCCAGTTCAGGGCTGCGCAGTGGAAATTTGTTGGGGCCGTGATGTTCTCTCCTTTCACTTTTACCTTCTTTTATCTCTTGATGGTATTCAGTTCTGGAACTCCCATTTAATTTGGAATATTGCTTGTGTGCACTGTGTAATTATGAATTCCATACTCCATAGCCTGACACTCATTATTCTGCATACACTGTCCTTTGTCAAAAGGGCAAGAAGGGACACATGCTCAATATAGATGAAGCTGTCTGTATGAAGGGAACTTCCAAGTCTGTCTCTGCACTAGGGAAGGATGAGGCCATCTGATAGTCACAACTGAATTTGGGCTAAGTCAAAATGTTCACTTGCTGCATGTTCCCTATATGCCAGGGAAGAAACATCAGCATAATCAAGAACAAAAGAAAAGCCCCAATTCTCAGATGAAAGAGTGAAGGCAGATTTGCATGTATCACCCACATAAGCATATCATTATGGAGTTTGATCCTTATCTCAGATACTTCGAGATGTGCACAAAGCTTCCTCAAACCATTGTGCTGTGAGTCCTGTGTGGATGTTAAGGACTCTTCTGCGGGGATTGTGTAAATCTGCACAGGGACTGTGCAGTGGTCACTTTACAGTATGGGGAGAGGGGAGTGACAAATTTTATCTAATTTTACAGTATCCAAAAGGCAAGGCTCCCATGTGATGCACTTCCACTCAGGAGACATTAGATTTTGCCACAGAATTTGTGTTTCTTAAAGCAAAGCATCAGTCCATGACCGTGTCACATAAACAAATGCAGGTATTAGAATTGTTCCCACTTTGCTGTGGGAGTTTTTTTTCCCCTGCTGTTTATGTGACTTTTCTTTCTCAGTGGAAATCCCATTTAGCTTAAACTTGTGGGGTTTTTTTCTCAAAGTATAACCTCAAGCTAAACGTTTTTGCTTATGTTGCTATTTTTACAATGGTTTAAGCTGAAGTTAACCTTCCTATTAGCATTTTAATGGAAAAGGAGATTCTAGCATTTAGCAAGACATTTGTCTGCTTTCAAATGGCAATGTGGTAAAGGTATGAAATGCCATTTTCCTTTGTTTGTGAATTCTTTCTTTTCCGACTGCAAGGCTCTTTTTCCTTTATTGATATAAATAAGAACAGCATTTGGCAGGGACATCCCAGGTCATCTGTTACAGTCGTTTTCTTTATAACAACATCAAATACTCAACTTTATAAGCTAGTCAGTCCTGTTTTAAATGAAATTGAGGGGGTTTTGCTCACGCTTTCTAAGCCTGTTCTGAATGTTCTCTTTACTGGTCATTAAAATACCTCTTCATAGCTTAAAAGAATTCATGGTCAATTATACCGATTTGTTTCAATGCCAGGCAATGTCGTTCAGCTGAAATATTGTTCTGTTAAGTGAAGATGACTTTCCAAATACGGTTCTGTTGCCACAGTCCTTCCTTACAAATGTTCTCATTGCGTGACACTGTATGGGGAGCCCTTCCCTTAGTGGGAATCTGAAAGTGGGTCAGGACATTGTGTGCCTAAGTAAATAATATTGAATGTACTGTCAGCTTTCCAGAGGTACTGAAGGGTCTTTCTAACACCCTCCCAAAATAGTGGAGGTTAAGCCATGTGAAAATTGAAGGGCAAGCATCAGATTTGTTGTACAGGCAAGAATTATTTATTAAAAGTTCCCAAGACAATAAAGATTCTAAGGTAATGATTACAATAATAGCTTGTTCCTGCCTTGCTAGGATTTCCATTAGATGTTAATTCTATTATTAAAAATTAAACTTGTTTTATTTATGATCCTGTTTCCTTAGGAAACACCTATTGATCAAAACAGGCCTTGCTTTATTAAAAATTCATAGCATTATCCAAATATATTAAACCAGAAGATGTTTTAACAGTACCAGACACAAAGTGATGTGTCCAGCAAGAGGGAAAGCCAGGCACACCTACGAAGTGTACCCCAAAAACCTGAAGCACCTTCAGGGCTGCAGGGGTGAGAGCACATTGTGGTGCTGTGCCAGTGGAGCCACGGTAGTTCCTTAGTGCGTGGCCAGGGCAGTTGTTGGCAGGGTGAGGCTGGTGATAACAGCCTGTTGAAAGGGCTGAATATTGAAAAAAATTAATCAGTGTACCAGTAAAAGTGCTGGGAAGGTGCTTTTCTGACAGTGTGTGTGGTGCTTTCACACTGAAGGGCTCACAGACTGTCACTCAGAAAGAGAAAACAGAAGCAAGAAGGTACCAGGTGAAGCCAGACAGGTGCATACAGGATACAGTGTCCATGTGCTGGGGATGGTCTCTGTCCCCTGGCCTCTCCTGGCTGGAGAGGGAGGATGAGCATCAGCACATGCCAGCCCTGAGCTCTGGCAACGAGTGGCATCTGCAATGTGCACTTACATGGGGACAATGGGAGGGGGGTTGGCTTTTTCCTATGCTGGCTGGAAAACCATCTGATAGAAAGCTACATTTTTCTTGTACATTGGTTGAATAATGGTGGGTTTGGGGAGAATGTTGGATCTTGCACACAGGTATCTGATGAGGCTGTATTAAAAGACAGAAACCTCCATCTGCTGTACGAGAGCAGTTCAGTGGAAGTGTCAGAACAACAGCAGGTCATCGGGGCTTATGTGACTTAGCTGTGCTGAGAGTTATTTATATTCTTTTACTGAGAGCAAGGTCTACAAAGCCGCTGTCCTGAAGAATCAGAAATTCGAATACAGGAGGATTTCCAACCAAAAGATGAACATTGGATCAGTAAATTAAATTTAGTTATAAGAGGATAAACATACATTGTCAGGCACTCCACCATTCCTATTCCCACTGGTTTGGGGTGGTGTGGGTTGGTGATGTTGCATTACATTAATATAAAGATTTCTGTGCAGCTGAGTGACTGTACCTGAGACTATGCACTCTGCCAGAGGCGAAAGCAGGTGTTAATGTAATGTATTTTGTAATGTTTGGATAAACTATTTTGTTTGGACGGACAGAGTGCAGATTTCCCAAATTGCTTTTCCGTCCTTTTAAGCGAACAATCATGAGGAGAATAAAAACACAAAGACCATGCATGAAGTCTTGAGATCATTCTTGCTGCAGAGTTAAATGGTTTGAGTTTAATAATAATAATTATGATTATAACAATAACCACTTATTATTATAATTTTAAGTTATTTCACATTTAATATTAATGAAAATAATTTCAAAAAATGGTGATATCTTTACCCAGTTTGTATGCATTTTGTCCAATTTTCAAAATTATTCATTTCAAGAAGCATTTACAGGTTGTTGGAGTTTATATATGTTCTGTTCAAGGACTGTAACCACAGGCAGGTACCCCAAATTCCAAATAAATCCATATAAAACTGTCATTTTCATTTGAAATAGCTCAAAAGTACCATTTAAACCACTCAATTCCTCCCAAGTTCATCTTACTTGGGGTCAAAATTTTGACAGCAAAGCTGTCAGTTGTGTCTTAAATTGTACCTGTTTGATTTGTCTGCATTCAGAAAGCAAAATTAGAGGCATATAGCACAATTTAATTGTAGATCACGTATGCAAGAAGAATGTTGTTAGTATGCAAGTGCGAAGTAACTGGTGTTTGCCAGCTGCTGCTCTGACTCTGCTCTGCTAACAGACTGTTGACTTTGTGTATATGTAATGATTTTTTCAAAGAATCAATGATCATTGAGGCAGCAATAATTGGCACTGGGGAAACCTTTTAGCAAGTCTTCCCTAGCAGTTAGTGATGTGTTGATTTCACTGGCTTTTGAATAGCTAGGAAGTGTTATACTATAAATAGTATAACACAATTTTCAGTTGTGTAGTAGCATTTAATTAAAAATGCTATAGAGACTTGGAGGGGTGGGCTCAGCATTGCGCGAGATCCTGGTAAGTGAGCAGTGTGTACTGATGAGTGTGAGAATGAAGTAAAGTCTCAGACTAACTGAGCAGTGGATCAATAAAAGTGCATGTCCAGCCCAGCAAGGTCTTTTCAGAACAGAGAACTGATTTATGCTCATGCTAAATATGAAACATATGCAGTGGCTGCAGGTCTTAGAGCTAAGGCTCAACCAAAGAATAAGCTTAGGGTTTGGATAGGATTAGGACAGAGAGAAAACCTGATTTGTAGCTTTAATTTCATTTGAGCAGGTACCAGTGTGGAGCAACCTTGCACATGGTGTTCAAGAGCAGAACTAAGCAAAAACAGGGAGCGCTTCTCTTCATTTTATTTTCAAAACACTACTGCAGTTGTCCTTACTCATGCTTTCCTGGCCATAGCTTTAACACAGAGTAGAGGAGAAGCTCACCCCTTTACCTTAAATATTGGTATAAAACAGATTGTACATGTGGATGACTGAACAGGTTTATTAAAAAAGAAAAAGGCAATAGTTAGGGCTCTAGCTCATGCAGCTGTGCAAGAAGCTTTCAAAACTTTAAATTAGTTTAAATTAGGAAGTTTTATGTGCCTGAATCTGAAACTTGAAAATGTAAGTCATTGCAGTCAATTCAGTTGCTTAATGAAATAATGAAAGCATTGTATGAAATTATGCAAAACCAGGGGAAATTCAATATCCTGAAATCCTACACACAGATTAATCAAATTAATGGCAAGGTATAAAAGGACACATTTGGGAGATTATTAAGAAAGTCAGGTGTACAGAGTTTAAGAGTCTTGGAAAGGGAAGACAAGCCATTGCTCAATGCTTTATGGCAATTTTCTCAGTATAGTAGTTAAATATAATATTTTGGAGGAAAAAAGTATTTTTTTTTCTTTTTTTTATGAAACGTCCTCAGCCTATTTGTTTTAGCTTGGAGGAAGTTAAATATGCTTCAAAGATATTGTCTTAATTTTCTGAAGAAAAATACATAAGTGAGTGTTTATTGGCAAAAATGTCAGACCAAGGGGTTTCTATTTGTGGATATTACTCTTCCTTTTTGTTTTATTTTGTTTGGTTTTTTTTAATTATTATTATCTAAAACTGAATTTGACATTAATTTACAAAGAGTTTCAGGCAACAAATAACACATTTCTTTTCCTTCGTAAACCATTTGTCTGAAAACATTAATGGGGCTCCTATCTTGAATGTTTGAGAACTGCTCAGTGTTCAAACCATGTGAAAATATAATTGAAGTCTCCTAGTTTTTGCTTCTTCTCACTGTCATATTTTAAATAGAATAAACAATATGTAGAAATGAAAAGAAAATAATTATAACCTGAGAGGGGTGGCATTTGGGAAAAGATGTAATATACCCTAAACTTATAATAAAAGTTATGAATTTAAAAAATGTTCTTACCAAGAGTATCAGCAAAAAAGAACAAGAAGAATCAGATACCTTACTGTCAAACTATTGCCCCCAAAATTTAGGAAGTTGGAACTCAGGCGCCAGATTTACTCTCCTCAGTGACAGGCTGCTGTGCCAGCACTTAGACCACAGAAAGTCAGGAGACTAAAACCATAAAGGATTGAGATAGATACCAGCATGACGATAATCAGCCCAAAGCTGCTGCTTGCCCTGAGTGCGCTCACGTGAGACTGCAGTGTCATATCTTGAAGGAAACATCCCCAGATGAAATTTACTTCACTAGAGGGACTCAGATTGTAAAGTTTCTCAATCTGAGGGGTTTTGCCTGTTTTTAAGACCGTTCTTCCCCTTCAGCAGTCCAAAACACATCAATTAAGATGAGACCAGGCCTTTACATGGGGTATGAGTAAAGCACTGCTTCACTTTTGGGCACCTTGTCACAGCCCACATCTCATGTCTCTGTTCCCTGTACTAACTCCCTCAAAGAAGTGCTCCATCCCCACATCCATATACCCATGGATTGTACTGGTACGGTACGTGCTTCTCCTCTTCCCAACTAGGATCCCTCATTGTTGTTTCCCAAAGCAGACATTTCAGTCTGTGTTACTGGTAAATCATCGTCCTAAGAAGCACAGGGAAATGGAAGAGAGGAGGAACAGGGCTTGTGCCATTAGAGGGATCGAAGGAGCACACTCTGTGGTGCTGTTTCCTCTCACTATAGTGCAAATATATGCAAAAAATGCAGATTTTGAGCATTCCCTGGCAGATGCCACTCGTTCTGATCCAGATTTTTCAAATATGTTGACAGAGCAGAGGTGAGCACCAGGGAGAAACCTGTGCTTCTCTGAAAACACTCCATCAAAGCCTGTTTGATGTGACTAAAAGCGATCAGTGTACAAATGAGACAGTGGCATCTCTTGAGTTAAGATGATAATGAAAGAAAAGAGAGAGAGTTTCTTCAGACGCAGCCAAAGCTTCTTCCAAGCCTGTTTGCCTGCCCTGGCCAGCTCAGCTCAGTCACAGCAAAGAGCATCTACCTCAGCCACAGTGTCAAGGTGAGCACAGAGACTCCTGACCCTGAGATGCTATTTCTCTCATGGCTTACATCAGAGTAGGTTAAGTCAGGTTCTTTAACCTAAAAAAATATGGCTGCAGAATAATCCTTGTTGGTTCATTTCCATTCCAAGTAAGCATAGATATTCTTCCTAAGTCCTCACAGGGCTGTGGGTGTTGTGCTGCTAGGAGCTTGGCTCTCAGGTGGAGCTCCCTTTGCCTCAGAGGTAGTTCACTTATTATTAAAGGAAATACCAGACTGCCAAAGGTGGAGAAATGGTGTTTTGGGATAGCATGTTTGTAAAATCTGGGAGGAAAATATTGGGGAGGAAGATGAGGGGAGAAAATACTCTGTTAGATATCTGTGGATTCAAAGTGACAACACCTAATACTACCAGCAGGAAAATTTATCATGTGTTAAATTAATGTACTGTATTATGGGATGCTTTTATACAGCATTTTGGTTTTCTTGGTGAAGTTTTGCATTGAGAAGTAAAAAAGAAAATTCTAGTGTAAAATATGCTACCTTCAACATTCATAAAACATGCTGTACTTTAAAGGACCCAATCCTGTTCATATCCACAGAAATGGAAGTTTTGCCATTGACTTCTGTGGAACCAAGGTCAGCTATAAAATGATCAAGTAAATAGGATTCCAAGAATGATTTATTGTCCTTGTGATACTCATTTTCACCCCATTAGCGTTCCTTTTCATTAGTGTGACCTTCAGTCTTGCATAGTGAAATGCTTTTTGCTCCAAACCCTGACCTAACACGATGAGAATACAACTGATAAAGCAATGATCTGAGTCAAACGAGATAGTGCCCATGGGCAGGAGCTTCTTGTACAGTACACTGGACTCCTGGCCTACACCTTGTAATGATTTTGGACATCCTGCCAGTATAAAATCTGTGTAATTCTAATAAATCAGTGATTATGTAGGTTTGAACACCTGCCTGCCCATGGAATGAATTCCTTGTTTTGATTTTCTTGTGAGCATGGCTTTTGCTTAATGTATGAAATTGTCTTTATCTCAACCCATGAGTTTTCTTACTTTTACTCTTCTGATCCTCTCCCCAGTCCCAACATGGGAGGAGTAAGCAAGTGTCTGTGTGGGTGTGAGTTGCCAGCTGGGGTTAAACTATGACACTAAACTATAGCATCCAGACAAATATTTTCTTGAAGGGTGAAATCAATGTTATTTTTAGTTTTTCAAATAAAAATATCAACTTTGGATATATCAAATGGAAAACAAGCAAAAGACTAATCCCAATGAAACAGGAATTCAGTTACGAACCACCTGTATCACAGACCTGGGAAATCTTGACTTGCAGTTTCCATTGAAAGATAGAGGTGTTTGATGTAGTGACAGATGACACACTGTACTGTATGTTCTTTTTCTATTGCTGCTGGAATCGTATATTTAGTGAATTAGTCATGATTGATGATAGTGTTTTAAGGACTTGCTAGTTCTTCCTGGGAAAAGATGGCGTATTTAAGCTATATTAATGGTTTTAGACTTAAGGATAGCAACATATAGTTTTGTAATCTTTCAGCAGCGAAGCCACAATTTATACAAATTTATTCACTCTGTCTTTAGCTCAAGCAACTCTGACAAAAGATGTCATTTGAAGTAATGTTGCTCATCATTCATAGACGCAAAAGCTTAAGGCTCCATTGCTTTGATATGAAATTGTGTTGCAGTTTTCTGCTTCTTTTAATATCAATATATGGTGTTAATGATACTTTAACTGTTTTAAGCCGCTCCAGATTAGGCTAAGAGAACAGGAAGGTGCTTACTTGCCAATAGAAAGATATATACTAACTGGGGAGTATGTAGAAAGAGAAGAGCAGCATTCCAGAAACAACTCAGAATTCCCTAAATGTCAACTCTGGAGCAGTTAAAAAATAAGGCTACAATGTGTTCAGCCAAAATTGCCAATTTACGGCACAGTACAGTATATTAGATCCCTTTACAGCACCTTGGTAAGGAAGCACATCATTGCAGAATAATACCAAGGGGTGGGAGAGGTCTCCAACTAGCTCTGGTGTATTTGCTAAAGTGCAGCCCAATCCTGCAGTTGCGTTTGAAAGCTCCCTCTGGTTGTGATATCAGTAATGCATATATGGGGGCCCATCTCGGGATGGGTCACAGACAACAAAAGCATGGTACAAAAGGCAGTCTTTAGACACAATCTGGGAGTAATAATAGATTAGGACAGACATTCTGCCCTAAAAGCATGTCTAACATTACTGCTGCACTGTGCTTTTGCTTTTGTGATCCAGCCCTTTTGCAATCCACAATACTTTTACTGATTAAAAAAAGCCCCAATGCAACAACTAAACAAACACCAGCTCTTCCTTCCTGTATTTAATCCACTGGTTCTCTAAAAAGCATTGCTATCATATAGTTTGTAGATAAGTGATAGATCCTTATATAGTGCCTGTATTAAAAGTGTCCTGACACACAAAGATTTTCTTTATTTACTAATTGAAATCTGTGAGAGAAAGTGCTAATATTTCCCATCTCTAATCCTGTATTTAGAATATCTCCATACTGCCCTTTTAAAAGACTTTGTTCTGTAATTATTAATCCAGGTATTGTTCACTTCCTGAGAAACTGTCGTCCTCTTCAGCTATGCATCTCACGTCTTTCAGTTTAAGCCATTGCCTTACATCACTAGAAAACAGACCTTAGAATTGAAGTAAAACACTTGCTGAACAAGGCAATCTTTTTCCCTGTAATAAATAAAAAGGTGTTTGATAGCTGTTGTGCATCAGAAGGAGTTGATGGAGATGTATGTGTTGATTAGAGAGAACGGAATGTGGTGGATAATGCATTTTAAAGCAGACGACAAAATGGAAAAAAAAATTCAGATGGGGGTAGGTGGTAGATAAAACAATCACATGTGCCTGGGCAGGTTATGACACTCTGCAGCCTTTACTCTTTCCTGCACTGCCACTGCTGAATTTGTGCTCAGCCAGCCTCTCCATCCACCAGTCTTCCCATCTTCTGGGACTGAAGTATTATAGATGGCAAGAAATTTATATTTTTTATTTGGAAGGAATTTTATGGTGTTTTTTGGTTTTATTCTCAGATTTTACTTTCATTTTACTTTGGAGCAAAACCCAAAATTCTCAGAACTCCTGTCATAAAGGCATGTCTGACAAATGCTGTGTGAGAAAGCAATAGAAGTTTCAGGGTGGCCTGACTGGAAAATTGGTCTGGGTCTTCTTTAAATGTCTTTGTTGCTTTAAAATTGTTCCATGAGCTGGGACAGTAACACTACATAATCATACAGAAGATATAAAATGGCAGTCAAAATAGTGTGTTGAGTTTCAATTAAATGATGTATTTTAAATGTA
This sequence comes from Oriolus oriolus, assembly GCA_013400235.1. Lineage (NCBI taxonomy): Eukaryota > Metazoa > Chordata > Aves > Passeriformes > Corvidae > Oriolus > Oriolus oriolus. Next base: position 12,389 of record VXBT01012541.1, read on the forward strand.
ATGGCAGTTACTACTCAGACCAGATTGAATCATCATGTTCTCTTGTTGAAAATGTCAAAGCAAAATCTTAAATTTCTTCAACACATGACAAACAGAAGACACTTTGAACGGGAAAATGAAGAGTCAAGCAGGTTCATTACAACAAGCTGACACAATTTCATGAGGAATTTCTCAGAAATTATATTCCTGGTGCAAAACTTTAATCTTTCTGCTGGGAAAAAAGCAGCAGAAAACCTAAAAGCTGGGTAAGGAATATTCCTCTGAGAACAGCAGAGCAATGCAGAAGCTGAGGAAAGTAGTCTCTGTTTTGAGCTGCTTCACCAACACTGTCCTGGTGGCTGAAGGACAGCAGTGCTGATGTCTGTCCTGGCACTTGGTGGAGGTCTTACAGGAGGACAGAAAACCCCTCTCAGGAGCCTGTTTGTGTGCGAGTAGTTCAGGCAGAGGCAGGTGGAGTATTGGGGTATTGGGGCAGCCCATCGCTGTCGTGTCCACGCCCCACACAGAAAGAGGCAGCTTGTACTGCCTCTTTCTGTAAGGCTGGGGGAGCAACTTCCCCTTCCTGCAACTTAGGGTGTATAAGCCTTGGCTAAGAGGATTTGTTAATAAAAATAGAGGTGGTTCCTCTCCTCTTTCTCCACTTGATGATTTTTGCCTCTTTCAATTTTTTTTTATTTTTCTCTTGATTTAAAGATTATCTTCATCTTTTAATAAAGGATGGAGGAAATATACTGAAGGATTAAATCCTTATCTGCAGCCATTTGAAGTGCCTGTGGGACTGTTTAATCTCACATTTCATAGGATTTGGAAGCTAGGCCTCTCTGCAGTTCCTGCTGCATGCACTATATATGTGCTCAAATTGACCTGTGGGACAGGTGCAATCCATCGTTCACTCACTGACAAGTTTATTTTATACTCCTCTGACATAAATGTCTGGTGTGTTGACAGCCTGCTTCACAATGGTCACATCAATTCAAAACAAGTGAAGTCCCAAAGACCTTTTTTTGTCCATGTCTTCACTGTTTTCCATTGCTTTTAGCATTGCCTTGAGGTCTTTGAACTGTTTCACTGGGAAGTTAATTTGTTCCTGTCACCTGTGGTGGGTGTTACTCACGGGGCTGCCCAGAGATGCACCAGTGGGCACTGGAATGCAAATCCTTGGACTTTTTTACGAATGGATCTCTGTGCAGACTTTAATCACGTTCCTCTTGGAGGTTTGCCTGCAATTCTTTGCACCCCCACTGACCAGTTAACATTTTCAAGTAATGATGTAATCTTAAAATATCATGTGTTTACTGTTGAATAGCTGCCTTCTGCAAACCTGATGCAGTGCTTTGCACATGTTTGTGTATTTTTGTGAAAAAGAAACTGCATTTTTGGATCAGGGAGACTTCCTTGTGTTTGATAGTAGCTGATACTGAAAGGTTCAGGTCCCAGGCTGATCACCAGGGGTTATTCTGCTTCCCATCAGCTGCTAGAAACTCTGACGTAAGTCATAAAAGGCAGCGGAGCCAACTCTGAAAATGGGTCGTCCCGCCAGAGATTTCTATGGATGCTACCTTTTTTGTTAATTCTTTTAAATCCTTTGCCTCAAATAAGAAGACAAATTTCCTGGAATAACCATCTCCTTCATTTCTTAAAGCATTGTCTTTCATCAGAAGATTTACATTTTCTTGATCTTTGGTCATGAGGCAGGATAAACAATAGCACGTGTATCTCTGATTTCCTTATGTGCCTCTATTATGCCTGCTTTTATTAATTTTCCTGCTCATCCAACGAATAATGACATGATTTGCCCCAATTTTTTCTTAACGATGCTCCATGTGCTTAGTGAGTAAGACAATTCAAAACTTCTTCAGTGGAAAAAAATGAAAATGTAATAGACAAACCTGGTGGAATATATTTTTCAGCTTTTGAAGGCAAATTAGAGACAAAGAATCTACATAAATATTGCATAAACATTTTTTGAAAAGGTTTTCCTTGTCAAGTATAGTAACATTTTTCATCACTATAACAAGCTTAGGAAGCTAGGGTGCTAATCCAAAGAATGCGTCAGAATTAATAGACTGGATAGGGCAGGTGAAACCTTCTCATTAGCCCCCAACCGAGCAAAATCAATTGGCAAGAGATGACTTAACTGAAGTTTCATGTTTCTTACTTGTAAATATAATTAATCTGAAATCTTACCGTTGAAATTCCATCTAAAAATTGTTTGCGGTGTGGCAGCTTTGAAATTGTAATGGCCCTGCTGAACATCAAAGCAGGCTGAGCTGTTACACTGTGCAACATCTAAAATTGTCCAAAGTACAAGTTTTAAATGGTTGCTACTGCATTTGAGACTTAAGTGAAATGCATTTTTAATGTCATTCTTCAGTAGTTCTGTCCTTTTCTTTGAAAAGCTGCCCAGGGAGGTTTGGTCTGTAGCGAGGGTTTGATATGGGCTGTCTCAGGGCACAGGTGAGCCATGAGGTTGCCTGAAACATCAAAGTAAGAGAGGTGGCAAAATGGCACTGGCACCTCCTTCAGCAGTTTGTGGTGAGCACTGGCTGGAAGCTGCCGTTGATCTTGGAGACGGCTCTTCCTCAAAAAGAGCACCCATTGTTTTGCCTACACATGGTACCATAGGTGCTTAAAACTTAGTTCATCTGATACTCATCATCCACAATAATTCTCTGTTGAGAATTATTATTTATATTATCTATATTATCTATATCTAATACAAGTTTTTTAGTTTTAGAGAATAATGGATTGCTTTGAGTTTTATTAAAACAGTGCACAAAATCCACTCCATGGTAACTCATGTGGCTGGAGTTGGGCTGTGGTGCAGTACTTCACTGTGCACAAGTGGTCAAATTGATCATGGAATATTAATGGGTTGTGGACTGCAGGCTTTTGGTAGTCTGGCTTCAGGTTGACAAGAATGATAGCTTTCATTTGCATGCAAAGACTCCAGCTATTCCTTTAAGATGGATGAAGGGATCTGGCTTCATCCGTCACCACTTATTTACTTTTTTATAAGACAGAAAGAAAAAATAATTTAAGAAGCCAAACCATAAAATGTTTTTTGCAGATCTCCTTGAAATAGAGGGTAATTTCAAGCATCTTATTTCTGCCCAGAGTCCAAGAGAAACATTTTGAGTGCAGATGGAATTATGTGTCCTTTGTGCTGAATACACTCTGTTCATTAAATAAAGCACACTCCATTTGAGATTTTCTTGAATTACATTGCAGGAAAATGTAATTTACATTTAGTAAGAATTTATTACACTTTTTCTCTACTTCAGAGGAAACTCATGCTTGATTCATAAAAGCAAGCTTCATGATCCACATTTAGGAAAGGAATAAGATGATCACAGGAATCATTTTGGTTGGGAAAGAACTTTGCATAATCTAACACAATCTGTGAAATTTAGAAATGCAGTGAAAAGAAAGGTGTGCTGGCAACTGTAGGAGTAAGGAAGCTTGATAACATAATACAGTGAGAGCCCTGCTAACACAGAATTTTTCTACTTTCCAGCAGCACCCCTCTTGCACCACTCTAGTGACAGCACCAATGGTAACCCCTACCATCAGTGCCACTGAATGTTTCACATCAGGAGATGCATAACAGTCAATGCCACGGGCATTTAACACATATATTGCAGTTGTGTTCAGCCCTGTTGTAATTACTTTGTGATAGGCACCTTGTGGGATTTTGCCATCTGTGCTTCAGTAATGTGCAATCTGTGCTATTGTTTCTATTCCACTTCACCAGAGTCCTGAGTTGTACTCTATTGCATAAGTTCCACCACATTCTCACCAGTTTATTTTCCACAACCCTACATGACTTAATTGTGCTGTGAGAAGGCGGAAGAAGGTCCAGCACAAACCTGAAAAATACAAGATCCCAAAAAAAAAATCTAGTTAATCTTTACTTCTCTTAACATATACATGAATTCAGAGTTCATCTAGCACCTTCCATCCAAAGCCATTTGGCTCTGTCTGGGCTCTCTACTAGCATCCCACGTGCAATAGCTGGAGACATCTTATGTGAGGAGACTGGCAGCAAAATTCTTTATTCAGAAGTCATTTTGCCCATGGAATTATTAGCTGCTCTTATTAGTTCTAAATAGTCACCATGGGGTACAACATCATGCCTGCAGCAAAAGCTGTTGGAGCAGCTGGTAAGAACAGGACAGGCACACCCAGTTGTTCAGGATTTTGACTGCTCTTAAAGTCAGGGGAGCTGCAGCCATGGCCAGCTTCTTCTTGGTGCCAGTAGCATGACCCGTCAAACACTGGTCTGTTCTGAGTCATTGAGGACTTAATGGGTTAGAATCAAAACCACCAGTAACGATCCAAGATAATTTGAGTGCCTCAAAATTCATTTCCCTTGTGAGCTGTATTTCAGCATGGACACAGCATCTTCCTTAAAGCTGTGATTGTGTTGTCCTTCTTTCTATGTCATAAAAAGAATTCATGTGATGAATTCCAATTATTTACTGCCAATATAAAATTTCTAAACTCCTTCTTGCAGTAAAGTGTCCCACAGAGACAGTCCAAACAGTGCATTAAGGCACTCTTGATCCTAGGTAGAGTTTTCAAAAAGTGGTGTTCGTGGCGGTAGTGGCAGAGGGGGAAGCATCCAGCTGCTGAATCATTCCACAGCATTTTCCCAAAAGAAGCATTTCCTGCTTGAATAGTAATAAATAGAGAAAAACTCTTTGTCATTGGTGTCGCACGTGGACACGAAGGAACACACAGAGCCAGTTCAGGTGAAAGAGAAAAATGAGCAGAGCTCCGGCCCCAAAGGGCCGCTTCTTTATTTTATACACTTTTAGAAAACCTCATGGATTGGAGGGTGACATTACCACCCCTCAACCACATAGGTCAAAGGAGAAATCCATCAAATTTCTCTGCCTTAGGAGAAAGAATGAAAACATCTTAGGTCGGTTAGAATAACATGGCTTATGTTTACAGAAAGTGCGTGAGAATTCTAACTACAGAATTAAAAACATTGAAGAACTGTGAAAAGCAAGGCAACAATTGGTTAATGACTCCTGACTTCCACACAAGTTCTCAGTTTATTAAGTTGGAGTTTTTTGAGAATAAGTGTTCAGTGTTTATTTTCGAAGATGGAGATACTTATCCTTAGACAACATCTCATTGCAGTGGCTTTATTTCTGTTAGAGCAAATGATGAATGGAGGTGCAATCATTTTGTTAGCTTAATACTGAGAGGAAGGAAATAACACAATAGGCAACTGATGGAGAACTGTGTTTTGACTGACTGGTGGAGCTCACTACAATAGAGCTAATCAGGAAACAGGGTTCCTGTATAAACACAGACTCACAAAACTGCATTTTAATGAATGAGTTTCCTACTACTTTTCACCTTGTGTGGTAATTTTCTGCTGTGCCAAGAAAATGAAAAGCAATGATTCTGATCTGGTAGCAGGATTTAATGGTGATCGTGTGTTAGAGGTTCAGTCTACGAAGTCCAGGTGAGAACCCTTGGCTTTTTAAACAAGCTTTTAACTCTTCAAGTGAAAAGTTCGTTCTCTTTCAGCCAAACTACAGCTGTCACATTTACATTTACATCTGCACAATTGGCTCTCACATTTGCTTAGTTGTAAGCAGCGACATGAAAGATAAAGCAGTAGCAGGTCAGGCCTGAAGCATTTTACGGCCAGCCGCTGAGAAATCTCTTGGCATAAGGTGGGATTTCAGAGACAGAGACAAAGGGAGTTAGGTACATGTCTTTTTAAAAGGTATAATGCTGAGCTTCTCTTCGCAACATGTGCCCTCTGCTTAATGTATTGATTGAGAGTTTTGTATGCAGTTAGTTCCGTCATCACCTATGGTGTGCAAGTTGCAGTGTCACTGCCAAGATTTTTAGTTGCCAGAGTAGATGTAAGCCATGGTGGAAGCATATGTATTTGAACTGGGAGTGAACAAAAGCTTAGCTTTGGGTATGAGCTAGTTTCAGATTAAGGATTTGGCATGTAGTTATTTGCCCCAGAGGATGCTATTCAAACAGATCTGTTCTGCTGTCAAAAGGTTAGCCAGATTCTTGATTGAGTGATAGTAGAGGCTCTGTGTTAATTAATGGTGGGAAAATGCCAGATGCTTTGATTGAAGGAAGTAGGTTGGCATGCAATTGTCTCATAGAAGATTTGAAACAATTTTCTTAGATTCCCTGGATTCTCCTTCATATTTAGATAATTTTTCCTTTCATCATTGCAAATTACATGAGCCAATGTCCAGGAGGTACATCAATAGCAAAATTACAGAACAGCGAATGTACTTTGGGTGCTTATCACAAGAAGAGGGAAATCATTATTCACCACAAGGAAGAAGAAGAAAACTGTTCCCCAGCATTTGACCAGTTCCTAGCCACATGGGAGTTAATATTTTAGCTCCCTTCTAAGAGTTATCTGGTCTGGAAAACACTCCAGCTGTGCTGAGCCACAAGAAAGAGGCCCTTCAAATCATAAGCAGCTGGATTTCAGTGCATGACCCTGGTGCTGACTGGCTTCACACTGGAGCAGTTCAGGGCCTCGAGTGCAGGTGATGCCTTTTGCATGGCATAGGAGAAGGGGATCTGGACTGAATTTGGAAGTTGTGTTTAGCTGAGCCACTCAAAATACGCAGTAAGATATTTGAGTTCATTGTAGCAACAGTTTGGGCTCCCTGTCTGTCACTGTGGATGCTGTAAAAGTCTGACTGGAGTGGGGTGAGTACCGTGAAACTGCTGCAGAGGGAAGGTATGAAATAATGTGGGTGAATAGAGCTGTGTCAAATAACAAACTGTGGAGGAACTGGTGCTTACTGAGAAGCCTGACAGTTTTTCTAGCTGGTTATCACTGTTTATCCCTAAGTAATGATATCCTAAGGCTGTTTATTTTCAACTGCTTTGTGCTTTTTCAAGAGAACTCATTAGTGTGTCTGAATATAGAATGACAGATTTTTGAAACAGTAGGGCTGTGGTGGGGAAAAATATGAGCCTCTGTGCCGCGGTCGCCTTTGGTCAGCCCGGTAGACCAAGCGAACGGCAGTGTCCACGAAGTGACCGGACCCTCGCCTATGCAGCGGCAGCAGACACAGGTCCGCTGCTTCAGCGGGAGGGAAACGCAGGCTCACTCCAGGCGTTTGCCACGGAGACGCTTCTTTCGCTTTGCAAGCCCTCGTCAGAGCAGACAGCGACACGATGTGTTCACAGGTAGACGAAGCAAAGGGAGAGAGGGACTCCAATTGCTGGCGAACCAAGCCTTTATTTCCCCTTGCCCCGGGGGAGACAAGGAGGAACAGGGAGACTCAGTGGGGGCAGCAAAATGGAGTGCAGGGGCAAGGTGTCAGGGGGTTTTATAGGGGAGAGGAACAAGGGGTAGAACACGGAATAAACCAACCATAAATTGATATGGGGTGACATGGGACCAATTACAGGGAAGGGAAGGAGGGAATAATACAAATGAACCAATCCAAGGGGTAATTGAACAGAACCTTCTAGATAAAAATTGACTAGACATAAAGGGTTATACATATTCATACAACAGAGAACCAATGGGGAAACGAGCTGAAGAGAACTTTCTAGATAGGGGAGGGAGCTGGGCCAGACGGACAGTCCAGGAGGAGATACCTTCAAGGGGCAGCACCATCCTCGACATCTATCTTTTTCCCGCTCTCATTGTCCCTCTCTTTGGCGGGGAAATCAACCCAATTTATTTTATTTATTTTCCTGGAAAACTCCGTCTGGCACACGGCAACACCTCTGGGCTCTGATGCTTCACTGGCACTTAAAAGCAGGAGCCACTCCTTTAAGGCAGTTTTCTTCTTTAGTTGGTCCTATGAGTAGCTAAACATTGACCTCTGCAGTACATCATGCTCTGCTTTATCTGACAAAGATCACTGTGTAACTAACTGGAGAGACCAAATCTTCTACAGGTCTCTTCTCTGCTTTTCTGCAGCACTTCTGGTGGGACAGCATACTCCTTGTGACTATGACAAAGAGTAAAAGTACCATGTATGCTGGGAAAGAAAATGCACCTATATGAACAGCTGCAGAGGATCACATCAGTGTATTGATTAGTACAACACTGTGTCTTTAAAACTCTTATGGACAAACGGAGTGACAAGTGTTGTTGAAATCACAGCAATGTGATTATTGTTCCAAAGTTTGTGTTACTTTCGAATGGGGTGACTATAAGCATAGCAGGAAACAGCACTTTGAACAGTCTCTGAGCAGTCTGGCTGCTAAACAGCCTCTGGCCATGTTCACCGGGCTCTTTTGGGAGGCACATGAATTGCCAGGTGCCTCAGGGTAAAGAAATGTCTTTCCAGCTTGTCATCCAGCACCTGTGACTTCCAGCCACGCCCCAGGTAGTGTGTGCTGTTATCCTGGGACAAGGCATAGAAGCCTCCCCTCGGTCTCAGTTCTGTGCTGTATCTGTCTGAAAGTGCTTCCATAAACAAATCCAGCCATGTCAGTCCCAGCCTGGTCACAGGATGAAATCCTAGAATGACAAGGAAAGGCAAAGCAACCCCTTAGAGCTGCTGCATTATCCGACCCAATACCTTCCAAAGGTAGGTCTGTTTGGGTGGCTGCCTTGGGAAGCTGATGTCATCCTTGTTCTAGTGGCTTCACCATGTAAGTGTTGCTGCTCAGAGCAGCCCAGGGACATGCCACATTCCACAGCATTTGGAAGGGAAAAAAGCCTGTAGACAGTTGTATCCCCGCTCTTCCCTTGACAGTTCATGAAGTAGATTCAGTTTCACAGCAGAATTACTGCCCATTTGATAATAGGAAGAGCATTTACAGTGCATTTAATTGTTTTAATTTAATGTAGCTTTGTGGGAGGTCAAGTAAGAGTTTATACTGTTAGCTTTGTTAAATACATGTTGATACAGTAACAGCACTAACTTTTTGTTCTTCTTTTCCTTGAGCAAGGCTGGAAATCAGTGCCACACATCTATAAAACTGTTCTTAGAATTAAAGAAACTTCTTGTAGAGGAATGGGAATTTGAATAAAGGTTGTTTGGACTTCCGTCAAGTACAGATACCATATAAGACTAGAGCCCCTTGTAGCTGAAAATATCTTGTATTGCCTTTCTGTTTAAGTAGGACCAAAAGTGAATTTCATAAGGTGAATAAATGATCTGATGTCTGACCTCTAAAATAAGAATAGCCTTTGTTTTCAGTAAACACATCTGACATTGAAGAGCCAGCAGTTCATTGCCTTCTCATCTCAAAATCCCTTTGGGCCATTTCAGTTCCTCTGGAAAGAGCTCTGACAGGCTGCCAGTTTATTATGGTGATTACTCTCCAAGAAGAATATGGCAGAACCTAACCATTTAAAATGTGACATGCAGGAGCATGTTTTGAGAACTTCAAAGGCTGCAAGTAAAGGTGAGGGAAGCAGGGGGAAGCCCTGGTCAGACTGGGTTACAAAGGGTGTAGGTGGGAATGGGATATGAAGAGAACATTAAGCAAGGAAAGCCTGAGCACACTAGCACAGCATGGATGAAGCTGCTCCAGCAACTTTTCTCCATGTTCTACAATGCACAGAGTACAGATTAGTACCAGAAATGAAAAATAATAATATAATATAACAAAAGTAGCAAGAAAAGCCTGAAAAACTGAAGAAAAAGCTAAGGAAAAAAACCTGTTGTAACTACCAGAAACTGAAACTCTGTTGAGGCCATTGTGGATGTAACATTGTTTTGTAGGTTGACAATTGTTGTTTGTCAAAAAAAAAAAAAAAAAATTTACAAACTTGGGTCAAGTAATTTCAGGTGATGAATTTTAACAGGAAAAGTTTGAAGGCAATTTTGAAATGTTTGATTTCATGTGGTGCAAGATGCTGTACTTAATTAAAAACACTTCTCCCCATTTCCAGGAATACGCAGTCATTTATTTCAAGCTAAGCCAAATTTACAAAACCTATTTGCACCGTCTGGCCCTACCTAAGTGTTCAAACAAGGTCATGAAGCCTGTGCCTGTACACTTTTTAATAGTTGTGTTACCTGCTTGCTGGAGCAGTCCCCTGGTAGGACAAGGCTGGGGTATTGTTTCCTGCTCTCAGATGGAGATATTTCTGCACAGCAGGAGGCAGGGTCCCCACTCAGGCTTTGAGGAGAGGGTCCAGGTACCCCACCTGCTGGGGTGGGAGTCTAAGCTGCTGTGGAGCTGCTGGGGTCCATCAAGCACAATTATATGCAAGTTTTCTATGTATTGTTTAGACAGGCATAAAAAACATGTTGGGGCTGGTCACACTGAGACAGATTTGTCTGGCACTTTAAATTCATTGTGTTAACTTTGCAACATGAGGGTCTAAACTGCTTGTTCTAGTTATTACATGTAGGTTAAAGGTGAGAAATTGAGTTTGTTTTTCTGCTTTGTATTAAAAATGTAATTCTTGAAATAGCTCATTTCTGTTGAATCAAGGGATCACCATGACCACAAGGAAGGTGGTAACACATTGGCTGTAACAGCTATAGTATGTAATAAATGTTTACATGCCATCAAGTACACAAACATTAGATTGCTTACATGACAGAACTTTTCTTTTGCAATCATTGGTCTCAATTTTTCCATTACATTTTCTCATTTTCTTTTCTAGCTTTACTCACAGACAAACCTCCAAAGCCATTGTTCCCCATGGAGAACCAGCCAACTGTTATAGATGTCCAGCTGGGTAAGTCCCCTTCTGGGAATAATAGATCCTAAACTTCCACTCTGGTAGCAGATGGGATAAATTGAAAGTGGTGAGAAAGGTTTAGTGGTAGTTATTACAGGCAAATCAATTTGCAGCTTCTCATTTATAACCGTAGAATTTACTGCCACGGCAATTTAAGGGAATGAACTTGTGTAATGTCAGAGGATGGCAGTACTAATTGGTTACAATGAATATTAAATACAAAGTACTGATGCTCTTCTTAATATGTGATTGGTAGAGTAATATATGTCTACATTGGTGCTGTATTGGTCAGTTGATGAACACCCTAAGACAAATATTCTCATAAAAGAACTGCTGATTCTTTTAAAAGTTAATGTAAAGCAGTGCATTTTCAGGTTGTTCTGAATGTGTACCAGAAAGGGCTTTTGACTAAAATGCTCGTATGCTTTTCTCACTCCTGTTATATATTCTTCTGTGAATGTACATCTCTGAATCTCAGCTAGCAGCCTCTATTTTCAGTCATGTTAGAAAATAGTGTTAGAGAGTTCTGCTAGCTTTGGGGAGCTGTGGGGCATTGTGATACTGAAAGAGCTGCTCAGCACTGAGGTTCCAGAGGTTTTTTTCAGTGACTTGAAAATAGATTTCTAATTTTAAGAGGCGGAATTGGAGTTGCTATTGAGGACTGTGGTGCCATGAGCTTAAATTACAAGAGATGTATTGCATATGGGGATTATTCACTCAGTGCTGAAACTGGCACTTTCCTTCTTGAGCTTGAGTCTCTTCCTCCTTTTATATCAAAGCTGGCTAGGATTCAGAGGTGGAATGGTGTTTAATGGCAAGCAGGGTCAGCATGAAACATTTTAAGAGGGCTGGTGAAATTGTGGTAAAGCTGTTTGTATTTGTGAAATTCTACAGGGTTCTACTTGAGATGAGTACAAAGACACATCCTTGTTCTTAAACCAGGTGCCAAACAATGTCAGAGAAGCACTGTGGATCTATGAAGTATTTAAAAATGAGGCTTGAATGTGAGAATATAAATTATTTGTGACCTTAGCTAATCTTAAAGATTAGCTTTCTCTCATACACCTGAATTGACTCAGGAGTCTGTAAGGGCTTGCACAGGGAAGACAGCAGTGCATCTGGGAAGCAGCCAGTGCCAGATGAATTCTGCAGACAGGTGCATATGTGCATATTTAGGTTCCACTCCACAGGGCTCAAATGTCTGTAGCTGAAAAGAGGTTGCCTCAAAAGAGGATACGAAATGGATCTGTAGCCATAGTTAAAACCCTGCCCAAGTTAACAGCAAAACACAGTCATTGAAGTTTGGATCAGCCCAAAAGGCTGAATTCAGTCTCCTGGTCTAACTTCTTAAAAGTCAACTTTCTAATGATTTCCTTTGGGAGCACACTGTCCCTGCATACGTCTGTGTAATAAAGGTACTCAGAGTACACATCTTTGTTTCCTGCATTTTCATTTCATTTTCTCTTCCAAGTTCCCCTGTTCCAGCAGGACTCCTTTGTTTTTGCACTGAATTCGTTGTTGTTGTTTGCATGAAAACATTTTGTTCTGGCTGATTAAAAGGAGGTTTGGTTTTAAAAAATTAAAACAAACAAACCCCCACCTCTCCATGGAGATGTGGCTCAGTAATAGGATTTTGGAATGTCTCTAGAGGGAAATACAAATCTTGCATCTTTATATGCTGGAATGTAATCCATTAATTGTCCCTTAAGATCAAGGAATTTACATATGGTGCTTTATTTCTGATATGTTAATGGGTTTGGTTATTGCCACTAAACTATATTCATATGAAGGAACCTGAACTTAACTTCTTTTGCAGTGAAGTTCATTGATTTCCCTCTTGATTTAACTTGACAAATAGAAAACGCTGGAAGATTCTCAGGGAGCACCTTCATCTTGTGGAGGCCACCAGCAGCTTGGGGCAGGAAGGCTGTGCTGGGCTCTGAAATGTGCCAGAGTCTTGAAGGACTGGGAATCATTTGATTGCACAACATAACTTGGGAGAAAGTTTTGTGTAAGGTCACCTGCTGGAATACTTCTTTGAAATCTTGATAAGCTCCTAGGAGTTTTGAACAATTGACATTCTTCATTATTTTATTAGAAGTTAAAGGAAAATTTCTGTGTTTTACAGGCCCTTTAGCCCATGGAGTCAAATCACCCAATATGCCTGATTTTTCAGTAGTTATGCAAGTACGAATGTGCCATTAAGCTACAAAAGAAATGGAGTTTAATCCATCCACTTGTTCTGCAGAGATTATTTAGTTTTCTATTGGAAAGCTAATCTTTAAAGAAATAGCCGTCTTTTCTCTATAAGTAGAGGAGATTAATAATTATTTACTGTCTTTATCCTTAATGATTAGCACAATGCAATGCAAAATCTCCTTAGGCCTCTAGGCAGTGGCCTAACTATTTAGCAGCTAATTTGGCCTTACTACAAACTCCAGTATTCACCTTTTAGCTTTCAGATCTTATAAGAAGTTTTAGTGAAAACAGGTATGCACAGTTCTTATTGACAGTGGATAAAAGAGCTCCTTCAGGCTTCAAACATGGTCCAGAGCCTGCCTTGTTCTTCTTAAGGAGCAGAAATGTACTTTTTGTGTTTTCTGTTTTTCTTTGGAATGTGACAGAGATCTAAAACCAATCTCTCAAGGTTAGAGAGATGCAGAAACTGGAATTTGCTTCTTTTTTGTTTTCTGTATTTGCTTGTGGTAGAGAAACAGAGCCAGAGATGGGGGAGGGTTGACAGGAGGACAAAAGAGCATCCCAGAGGACTGGAGAAATAGTCCAAAACAGTTTCATTGTCTCAGTTGCTTTACCAAGTCAGATAATCACTTCATCTCTGGGCCGACCTGGGAAATAATGATTGAATTTTTTTTTTATTGTCCATTTACTGCTTCTTTTTTGCAAAAACAAAACTAGAAAAAAACCCCTTTTTATTTGTGTTTTAGTTTTTTGCATAGAGGTCAGTATAGAAATAGTTCTTGATTGCATGGTATGTGATACACTTAATCTTACTGTACCTTGGTATTAACAAATAATGTTTGTTCTTCCTGTATAGTGTATGTTTTGCAAATATATGGCATTACTCTGATAATAAAATTTTCTTCCTCAAAAAAAGTATTCCTGAGTTGTCTTCATTACATTAAAATCAAATTTGATAGTACAGACCAAAATACACTCCACTCTTGTGCCCAGGCGATGGGGTGGCTTTGGCAGAAAGCCTTTAAGACCATCTCCCCTGTAAAGCTCTGACTGTGAATTTATTAAAGTGTGTGCCATTGTGATTCAAAGTTGAGTTGTTCAAAGGCCCCTTTTTTAGAGCAGGAGCTTGCTGTTACTTTGACTGACCATATAAACCTAAGTGTGTTTATGGATTGTTCATGCCAAATCCCTGAGTTTAAAGAATTCCTTATGTGATTTAGAAGAGTAAAGATTGAGACCTCAGTCTGGTGTCTTGGGGCTGTGAGCAGTAAGTTTTAAAGATTTGTTATCTATTTTCACGTACAGCTGTCTGACAGCACGTGGAGCATGCTGTGCAGTAAGTCTTAAGATGACATGTTGGTATGTTGCTCTGCTGATTTCTTAATTCATTTGTTAAGTTCTTTTCCAGCTAACTTTGTTCACTCTTAGTGCTTTGAGAACATGGAAAGAAGGAAAACCACTCCTTTGTGTTTTGATTACATGATTACAATAGGTTTCTCCTCTGAATTTGCACAGTGCTAGTAGCACCAAGAAGCCAAAATCCGACTGATCCCTGGGAGCTGGGAGCTGTTGTGCTGCCAGCTCTCAGCTGGTGTAAAAACAGTGTGGCAGAGGCATTTGTAGGAGAAAGGAAGCACAGTTGTGCTCTGCTGATTTTTGGCTGGACACAGATCTATAAGGATCTAGCCAGTCTATGTATAAGCAGCTGCCAGACCTCTCTAGCTTGCACCATGGCTGCTATTTTTCATTTGTGCTTTCCACAGAGTATCAAAAAAGCTAAAAATACAATATCAAAGTAGACGCTAAAGCTGTTAATTCTGTACACTGTATTACAGTGACTGCAGTGTTAAGTCTTTTCCTTATGAAGGAGTTATTTGAGTGGAATGAATTTTGCATGTTTGGGTCTATATTAATTGAATATATAATTTACATATCATTTGCTTTTCAGCTATGTCTTGGTTTTGTTTTCAGGTGTTTACTTAACAAATGTAGTAGGTGTCTTACAAAACAAAGCAAGAATCCTCTGTGCTAATTCATTTACTGAACAGGGAGGACGTCAAGGGGTTTAACTCACTTTTGTCATGGTAGTTTCTCTGTTTCTAAAGATGCTGAGGAAAGAAAACACATAGTTTATGAGGATTATTATTCCTAATAGCTGAACTCTTCAGAAAGATTTTGTTTCTAAAAGATTTAACAGCACAATTCCTTTGGACTCATTATTAGGCAGATCAATATAGATCAATAGAGCTACTGTAAAACAAGTGCAAGGGAATATACAAAGTTACATCTGCTGACAGGTATAGGAATAGACTAAAAATAGTTAGAATAAAAAAGCCCTTTTGGTTTGCAGCACTGGCTGGAACGAATTACTTGAGAAGTGAAAATTCATGCATTTACTGACATTTTAAATATACCACTTCACTCTTCACAGTCTTAGTTTTCACTGAGATGCCACTTCTCTTCTTAAAAATAAATAATAATTGTTTAAAAAAAAAGCCCTGCAAGATATTTGAGGCATTCATTTCATACTGAGCCTGTTTATTAAAGACATTCCAGCACTGTCTCTCGTTACAGATTTGCTCATTAAATCTTGCATTCTTTATATTTAAAGATACAGGTATTTGATAAGCAGTTGAATAGGGTAGTGATCTTGGACAGAAAGCAATACAGAAATTTTGAACTGTAAAATGCCTCAAATGGAGCAAGTGATTTGAAAGTGAACTTGGGAAGAAATTCTTATTTAGTGTGCTTGCATTGTGGAAAGAGCACTGATACTTGTCTGTGGTCAGGCCTCTTCAGGGTTGTGGATATGCCTTTTGATTTGCGGTTTGATTAAAGGGTCACATGTGATAACTGCTCAGGAATGTAATGAGTATGTATGAGAAACAGGGATCCTGGATGCTGGTTACTCCATGCTGCCTTTCTTTTCTCAGCTCCTCCCGGGCATTCTCCAGCCTAGGGAATGGCAGGGGCTCTCAGAGGGAGATCTGGGTTTCTCTGAGCCGGGTCAAACCCAGAGCTTTGCACCTCCCAGCTCAGCTGGAATGGCATAGAAGAGATGAACATTGAGGAATCAGAGGTGACCTGATCCAACTGAGTCCTGACTCAGCAAAGAGGCTGACTGAAAGTTATCCGTAGAGACTCGCTGTTCTTTCCTTGTGCAAGGCCTGAGTGTGGGATAAGTAACAGTCTTGCCCCCAGTCATGTCCTCCTGCCTTATTCTGTCCATATGGAGTAACCCGTACCACCTCACAAATTCAGGTCTGAGTGATCTGAATGGCAGAGCAGAGGGGAGGTGGGACTAAAGGCAGAGAAGAACTATGGGCAGTGTCACCTCCACCCCAACCCCAGCAAAAATTTGGTTCCCTCCATCCCCAGTTCTCTGCACGCTGCACCTTCATCTCACAGCCCTGTCCCCCTGTACTGTTGCTGTCTGAAGGAGCAAGCTGGTACCTTCACTGTTGTCTCCTCCACACCTTCTTCCTGTCATCCATGGTTCTTCACTGCATCCACCTCCTCCCACAGATAAGCTGGGAGATCCCTGTTCTTCCCATGGGTGGACTGAATCTCACACATTGTTCCCCTCCCTTCACCAGGTTACAGACTTGCTGTGTGAATCACCTCAGACTCAGTGCTGGAAAATCATCTCCTCCCAGCAGTGCAGACTCATGTACCAAAAGCTCTGTGTTTCTGCACAGAAATACATGAAGGAACAATTTTCACTAGGAAATGAAGAGAAACTGGGGGGATGGTATTTACGACCTGCCTTCTTTTGCAGCACAAAGTATACAGCTCCACAGCTATTTCAGCTGTACGTGCCTGTAGGAAAGGAGGCAGGATTTACATCTATTGCAATTATTCTGTACTAATCTGCAGGGAATATTAGAGACAAATTGTCTGACATTTAGGTTTAGAAATAGTTCCCTAAATACCCAAAGTGTATTACTGCTAATGCTTTGATGCTAATTTGGTATGTTGTTAATATCCCTGCTTCTCTCAGGGGTAATGGTGAAATGCTGCACTTCAGAGGCTTGGGCTGGGATCTGTGGTTCAGCTGGTGTAAATCCATGGTTGTTTTGCCTTTTTTTATGGTTAATCCAGGTTTTCATCTGTGAAACAGAACAGTTCGCTGGCTCACTTCTTTCTTTTGTTTTAATGGACTTGGAAAGACAAGCCAGATGCTGACTGCTGATCCATGGTTTTTACACCCATTGGGATCCATGGGATTGGCACAGATATGTCAGAAATTAGGATTTAGCACTTTCCAAATTTTTTTCTGTATTTTTTCTATAAACTTTTTATTGCTTATGTTTGGTTCAGTGGATGTTAGGTCAGTATATTCTTGGAGGGCAACATGACTCTGTCTGCATAGAAAAAATTGATTCATTGGTGTCAGATAGACACCCTTGCAGTTAGTTTTGAAACAGCACTACTACAATCTGCTGTCTTCCTTTTGTTCCTAGAAAGTGGTTAAGAGGAAACACTCCAGTATGTCCTGACTTACAGTTGTCCCAAGGTATTCATTTAATGGTATTAGCTAACCTATGATGATTGAGGAATGCCTCAAATTATCGTGCTCCAGGAAATTTTCCTCCGAAAGTGGTGACTGTAGTGTGGGGATGTCCAGCACATGGACTGTTAGCACTTCACTAGGATTAAACTGCCATTAACAAATCCAACCATCACTTCAGCTGCCACAGACATGCAGCTGTGCTGAGCTTGGCTAAAGGATCTCTTGTTTGGTTTCTCAATTTACTTCATTTGACTGGTGTCTGGGAAATGGGCACAAGTTTGTTTCTGCAAAAATGAAGTTCAGCCCATGAGACAGGAAGTAGAAAAGATGGTCTTGGTGGAGAGCAGGGGCTTAGGGCTGTTGGTAAGAGCTGTGGGGCTTTTTTCTGCTATAACTCTCCTGACCTTGACAAGGGCTCTGTCCTCATTTAAGGTGAGGATATTGCTTCTCTAGTTTTCAGGAATGTTGTGACAATAAAATCACCTGGTATTGGGGAAGTGCTCCAAGAAGGCCAAAGAAGGAGTACAGATAGAGAAAGCTTTGACCTGGATTTTTGCCTCAGGGACCTTTCCTTTTGGGCTCTGAGCCTGACTGCAAACACAGAGACATTTAACTGCACAGTTCACAGACATACGCTATTGTGCATTGAAAGTCAGACAATATCAATTGTCTCAGAAAAGAGAACCACAGGGCAAAGTTTGCACCATTTTCCATGCTTGTTGGAAACACTGTTACTGGAAGGAATTCATGTGCTGCCATTTTACATTCCCTCTACAGTGTTTGTCATATGAATGAGTTATTAAGCTGTGAATGCCTTCTATATTCTGTAAATTACAGAGCAGAAACATTCGGCACTACTATTTTGACCTTTTCAGCATTCTGTGATTTGCTGGGCATGCCATTCCACATCTTTTGTTTACAGCCTCACTAAAATGTAGGGATGGAGCTGAGTGGGCAAACAGTCAAAATATACAAGGCTGGGAAAGGTCAGGGTCATGCATCACAGCACTGCTGTTCAGTGGGCAGGGAAGATTAAAATCTAGACTAAGCGTTCTTGTGATTTTTTCCTCCTTCACTGGAAAATAATAGAAAATTGTTATTTTGTAATCTGTTCCACAGGCAGCAGTGCAGAAAATGAAGACTGATGCTATAATTTTGATTTCTTAAAATTTCAATATCGTAATGTCATGCTCTTAGAGGCTGTGAAAATCAAAGCTGTCATAGTCCTTCAAAAGAAGTGAGATGGAATTCTACTCAACAAATCTTTGCTTCATTTAATCCATGTTTGATAAATGTTGCTCTTACCTTCATCCTCAATATCCTTGTGTTTGTCTCCATCCTACAGAAACAAATAGTTTCTATTAGGTAATTGAACTTTGACCATTAGAATGAGGTTGAGTTACAGTTTTCATGTTAGATATTGTAATTTGTCATGGTTTGACGCTGGCCAAAAGCCAGGCACCCATGAAAGCTGTTCGCTCAGAAAAAAATTAACAAAGGGCTCATGAGTTGAGATGAGGATTGGGAGAAAAATACTCTAAGGACAAAACAGGTTCAAATTTAAAGGTACAAAATAAATTTATTATTAACAGAGTCAGAGGAGGATAATCAGAAGTAAAATAAGCCTTTAAAACACCCTTTCTCCCCCCCCAGCCCCTCCCTCTTTCCCACTGACAGTGCAGGGAGACTGGGCGTAGGGGTTTGGTCAGTTCGTCACTTGAGNTTCATCCATGGGTGTAGTCTTTTAAGGATAGACTCCTCTAGTTTGGAAGCAAAGGCCTTCTTTCTTTATCTCTGGAAGCAGGGGCCCTCTCTCTTTCTTTGGGTCTCCCACTGGATTTCTCTGGCACCCACTTGCTCCAGTGTGAGCACTTTTCCCATGGGCTGCGAGTGGATCTCTGCATCCCCCATGGACTTAATGGATTGCAGAAGGACAGTTTGTTTCACCATGGTCCTCACTACGGCTTGCAGAAGAATTTCAGCTCCAACTCTTGGAACACCTCTTCCCCCTCCTTCTCCACTAACCTTGGTGCTGCCATGTTGTTTTCTCTTACATGTCTTCACTTCCTCCTCTTCTCCATCTAGAACAAAAACTGCTGCCCATAGGTACTATTGCCAACAAGTTCCACTAATTCAAAGATTTTTGCAGCATCCCGCAGCACTGAGAGGTTGATTTCGTTTAGGTTCTGTGTCGCAGAATCACTCACCATGTTTCCACTGCTGGCCAGGTGGCCCCTGCCACCCCCGTGCAGGCGGTGGTGGCTGCTGCGCCACTGGTGCTATTTAATGCCTCTCTTCATGTGGGGTGCCAGGAAGGAGAAGCTGCTGCCCTTCTGCCCGTGGTGTGGCTGACTAGGGGTGGCCAGACAGGCAAAGCTCGCTGCGGGCTGCACTGAAATAGCGGCAGTGGCGGCACGTTGCCGCACATTGCACTGGGATGCCCCGGTGGCAGTGGCTCGCCACCCCTGGAAAAA
>VXBT01012542.1:0-15209 GCA_013400235.1 Oriolus oriolus
TTGGTGTGAGACCTTGAGAGAGATGGGTGGGCCGAGTCTGGCAGAGATGAAACAAAGAGCAGGAGAAGAGACAAAGAGCAGGATCGTTAACAGGAGATTGGGCGAGGAGATTGTAATCTGCAGCCCTTAGAAATGTTAAGTATGTCATTTTACAAGTTGAAGTTTGTAGTTGCTGAACTGTGGGTTTGTAACACTATATAAAGATGTGCTCTGTGTATTAAAAATTGGCTTTGCATGAACCCGGTGAAGTCTGTGTTTCAATCACCAATAGGAAGACTGAAGAAAAATTCAAGCTCTAGGCAATCATTTCAGTGTTATGGTTACATCAGGAAAGAGCGTCCATCAGACCAATGGTGCATACATACTAGTTTTATACAAAGAGAAGCAAAATATTTTGAATTTAACAAGATGCATATGAAGTGTAGTTTTGAAACCTTTCCTGTCCTATTTTAAGTTGTGGTGTCAAATAGTATAAGCCAATTCAGACCAGAAAGGCCAGCATTCAAAGTTATAAAAAATATTGTAGATCCCAATATGTCTAATGCTATATGGAAGGTAAAGAACTCATCATTTAAACATCTTACTGACCAGTGACTGGATTTGGTGGTTGAAGTTGATATCTTGTGACTAACATAACATACATACTATGGCCAGAAGTTTCCCACCCTGTGGCATCCACAAAAATATCTACTTTGTGAGTGAATCAAATAGAACTGGATTAGCATATGAAATGAAATCAAAACTCTCCAGAGCATGGGCCAACTACAGAATTAATTAGTTGTTCTCAAATTATGAAGCAAGTGGTTTCTTGGCATTCCATGCAGCATTTGACAATTGTCCAGTGACAATTAAATACAAATAGTAGCTGAATGTCTGGTGCAGCAGAGATGGATATAATGTTGAGCGACTTATCTTAACTCAAACCTTCTTGATCTTCCCACATCATTCTAGCAAACAAAGGGTAATAACTGTACATGTTGTATGCGTGGTTGTATCTTCTGGACATATGCAGAACTGATTCAACTAAACAACTATACACCTTTCACATGTGTAAATGTTGGTATTCTCAAAATAGGTGGAGACTCACCTAAGGCTCAAGAGGCAGCCTAGAAAATCAAGTTACAGCACTTGTGCACATGATGGCAAGTCATCATGTTACTGAGAAAGCTCAGTAACAAAGAGAAAGCAGACCCATTTGAAAGGCAATGAGAGATCCCAGCCAGCCAACCTTTCAAGCAAAATGCTCACAGATGACTCTGGAGGCTTGTGTTTTGGGGTCCACTGAGGTCAGTACAAACAAAAGGAAGATTTTTATAAGCTGCAAAACTTTCTGCCTCATGGAAAAAAAACTGCCATCCTGTACAATGTAGCACGTATCTATATCCACAGTAACACAGTATGAACTGGTTTTCTATATCCACAGTAACACAGTATGAGCTGGTTGTTTTTACAAGCATGGAAATGAAAGCAGTGAATTTTGCTCTACAAAAGAAACTGGATATAAGCTGAACAGCCGTAGAAACACCAAGTATCTGGAATATGTGATAAACGAAACATCTTGCTGGCTCTGCAGGACATCTTGAAACCCTAGTGTTATGGAATGGTGTTCTATCATACACCAGAGTAAACCAGAAATTGGAGCCTTTTAATAGTTCCTCAGACAGGAGAGCCTGCTGCCTTACACTGTTTCATTAACGCCTTCCTCTCCATGCCAAGAAGCAGATTAGGAGGTCCCTGGCTCTCTGTCTGCCTTAGGTGACTTCTGCAGTTTTTTTACTGTTAACCCCATGAGGAGTTCATTATGAATGGAACAGAATCTTTGATGATACAAGACACTGGGGTGCTGGAGAGCATCCAGAGAAGAGCACAGAAGGTGGTGAAGGGCCTAGAGAGTGAGTCATGGGGAGCAGCTCAGGGAGCTGGGTTTGCTTAGACTGGAGAAAAGGAGAGGCAGGGGAGATCATATCATTCTCTACAACTACTGAAAGAAGGATGCAGTCAGGTGGGGTTGGTTTCTCCTCCCAGGTAACAAGTGATAGAACAAGAGGAAATAGCCTCCAGTTGTGCCAGGGGAGGATTAGATTGACTTATTAGGAAAAATTTCTTCACTGAAAGGGTTGTCAAGCACTGTTACAGGCTGCCCAGGGAAGTGCTACAGTCACCATCACTGGAGTTATTTAAAAGATATGTAGACATGGCAGCCAAGGACATGGTTTAGTAGTGGAATGGGCAGTATTAGGTTTACAGTGCTACTCAATGACCTTAAGGGTTTTTTCCAACCTAAGCGATTCTATGATTCTGTTATTTTTAACTTCTAAATTTTTTTTCTCACACAGTTAAAGACGCCACATTTCACCCATGAGACACTGAAAGCATCCTGTGTTTTGTCACTCTACTTATTCTTGTAAGCATTTGTTGTGTAATCCCTCTTATTTAGTGTGTGTATCCCTGTATGGTTACTAAAGCATGTTCATAAATGATTCTTGATAAATTACAAGGTGATTCTTAACTGGAAAGCATTGCAGGATACTTACCTCTTAACACAGCTTAGCATTTTTCATGTAATATGCTACATAGGAGTTCTTTACTTTTCATGGAGGTGTATTTTCATCCTACTGAATAACAGGAGAAGAAAAAGGGATTTGCATTCATTTATAAATTCAGCTTAAGAAACAGCAGATTTAAGAATGACCATCATAAAACCTTTTTAAAAAGGGCCCTATCAGCAATATTTTTGCATAGACTAGTACACAGTGCAGTATTTATAAAACAGTGAATGCCAAGGGAATTGTCAAGGACTTTACTGTCTTTCCCTGAGGAGAGATAACTAATGTCTCTGTTACCTGTTTTGAATAACACTTAAGAGCAAGAAGGAAACACACAGGCACTGAAAGCACGTATCCTGGGAAGAGTATACAGATGCTACCTTGTTCTGTAGGGATGGGGTCAGGAAGTCCAAGGTGTGGCTGCAGATGAAGCTGGCAAGAGACGCAAAGAATACGAAGGGCTTCTACAGGTGTGTCATCCAGAAAAGGAAGGTTAAAAAGAATGAACTCCCCCTCACAAGCACAACTGGAAAACTGATAAAAGAATGTAGTAGAAGGTTGAAGTACTCAGCAACTTTTCTGCCTTAATCTTCTCTGGCAGCTGCTTTCCACACCTCTCAACAGGATAGACCACAAGAGAGGGAATGAGGGAGCAAAGTCCCTGCTACTGTAAGAAATGCTTAGGTTTGAGACCCCCTGAGAAATGTGAATGTATGTAAGTCTATGGGAATTGGCAACATCCAACAGTCCTGAGGGAATTGGCTGATGTAGTTGCCAAGCCACTCTCCATGACATTCAAAAAGACATGATAGACAGAAGTCCCTGATGTCTAGAAAAGAGGAAATATTACAACAATTTCTTGAAAGGATGAAAGGATAACCTTGGAAACTACCAACCTGTCAGCCTCAGCTCTGTATCTGGGAAGATCATGGAAGAGATCCTTCTAGAAGCTGTTCTTAAGGCACATGGAGAACAGGGATGTGGTTTGAGACAGCCAGCACGCCTTCACCAAGGGCAAGCCCTGCCTGACCAATCTAGCGGGCTTCTGTGGTGCAGCAACTCCAGAAGAGGACAAAGGAAGACTGACTGAAAAGTAGGTATAAGGAAGAGAGTTTTTATGATGAGTGTGGTGAAACACTGGAACAGATCGCCCAGAAAGGTGTTAGATGCCCATCCCTGAAAACATTCAAGGTGAGGACAGGACTGAGAAACCTGATGTAGCAGAAGATGCCCCTGCATATTTCATGAGGGTTGAGCTAGATGATCTTTAAAGGTCCCTTCTAACCCAAAACAATTCTAGAATTCTACAATTCTATGACTCTATGATTCTATCTGTCCATGTGGATAAATGTCATCAAAGAGGTGACAGAGCATGTGACTGACAGTGTCTTATTACATTCACCTTCATATGCAAAATGGTTAGCATATGTTGGATACTCCAGAGATTATTACCAATCAGCCTTCAAAATGAGAAACCTGAGGATGACAAGAGTAATTAAAATTCAGGATGAAACAGTAAAAAATAAAAAAACTCTAGAAAAATTACTCTTAAGGTTATATCACCCTATTTCCATAGCTTCAAAGCCATTAAGACATTTTAACTTCTTAAATACCTGCGAATATTTATTGCCTAAAACGAAAGAAACAACTTTGATTCGTTCCCCTTTATTCTCTATGTTGTTTATGAATATGGTTTCAAAGAATGAAGATGGGGGACAGTGATTTAATTTCATAGATGAGTAATGCCAGGTTACATGTTTTGTATTTTACGATAATTTTGAATTATATAGTGGTATGCCATTACCACGTTTGTTCACCCTTCATCTACCACGCAAATCAATTAACAAATAGGGTGAGGTTTTACGTAGCTTTTTCTAACTCTGGACCAGATTGTTATCATTGTTATAGTGGTGTAAACCTGGATGACCTACACTGAATTCAACTGTATTACTTCAGAATTACACCAATTTAATTAGAATAAAATTGTTGCTGCACAAAGAAATTGTTTGCCAGCAAGACAAAATCTATAATAAAAGAAGCAGGGCTCATTTAAAGCAAATTGAACATCATGTGTAGATGAGATTCACATCTCAGGCTACACTAAGAGAGCAGGGGTGCAAAATTAATTTATGGGCTGGATTTTCCAGCATAGTATAACTGTTGTAAACACACTGCCATTCTTGCCTGAAAGGCAGCCCTAACAACATCATGCCAAAGAAAAGGGCATCTCGGTGGCATGATGCCAGACAAGAACTCTCCCATGGCAGCACAGCAAGCAAAAGGGATGGCTAAAACAAGAGAGAATTTCTCTGCCCCAGTTCCCTATAAAATACATACAGTCAGCCACTTGGGGCTTATATCTACCTTAACACTGCCCTAACTCAGCACAGAGAGAGCTGCTGTACACAGAACCGTAGCAGGGCTAGGCAAATGAAATGGGGTTATTTGCATTGTATGAAATTGTTTCCTGCTCCTTTAAAAGGTTCACATCTCCTAGGATCTCCTATATCTTTCTTTTCTTCATGATTTCTAGAAAGAGCAAAATGGAAACAACTGCTAGCTTGGCTTTTTTTTTTTTCTCTGATATATTCCCAGAAATGTGCCCACCTTTTTTTAATACAGCTTGAAGAAATGGGGAATAGGTCCCGTGGAAGTAATTGCAGGAGGCGTTGCAGTTAAAGGTTTTATTGTTAGTCATATAATAACTGGGGGCAAAGTAAGGAATGTAGTTCTGACATGAAAATATATTTTCTTTGAATAATGTTGGAGGGGTCTAGTTTAAATTTTAAGCACAGTGTTTGGTTTTAATGTGCTAAGCATTCAGACGTTACTTTTTCCTTTTGCCAACAGTCCTTTATGTCAATGATTGAATCACCTTTCCATTCTTCTTGGTACTACTGTCATTCATGCTTTTCAAACTCTTCTGCCTTTAATACCAATGCTAATGAACTGGATTGAAGTGTAATAAACGGATCCACCAGGGACTAAATAGTGAGAAGGTGACATTTTCAGAGAGAAAACACATTTTTGAGACTGTACATCTCTGAGTTAGGTAGCTCCTCCCTTCTAAGCTCTTTGCTTTCTGTAGCATACACACACACACAAATCACAGCAGTTCCTCCTAGCTCAGTAATGTCTCTGGAGACACGCAAGGGAAATCCAGAACTACCGGTGACTCACCACTAAATTGGAACTACCAAGTAAGGGGGCACTTTTCAGAGGGCTGGAGCTAGGACACCCATCATTTTCTGCGATCCACCTGTTCCCTGAAACAGCAGGTAGCTGGGCCGAAACATAGTACAAATTGCTTTAAGGTGTTAGGTAACAAAAGAGTCTCAAATCTGAGTTCTTTCTGACAAAACCCACTAATGCCACAGCAAATGTATTTGGTCCAACATTTTCTCTGCATGCTTACTTTTCAGTATTTCCAGTCACTCAGAATAAACATCAAGTACAGATGTTTCTGTTTCTGTCTGATTAAAGGCTTTAAATAGAATTGTCATTGTCTGAGAAATCAATGCAGGTGAAACTCTGAAAGGCACAGTTCATGCTTAATAAATCTATTAATTGTGATTGGCAAACGAGATAGGGTTTAAATCTTCCTGATATCCATCCCAATATTTTTATGGCACTCAATTTTTTGGTTAATGCAATCAGGAACCTTTAAAGAGTCAGTCAGTAAAAGCATTTAGGATGCTTGAACTAGCAATTGAATACTGAAGAAAGAGTTGAAGAGAGACAAGGTAATTTGAAGAATGATTTAAAAGTCTGTTGCAGTATATCCACATATTATACTTGTGGATAAACAAGGAATTCTCCCTAGCAATAATGCAGTGTTTGAAATTTATAAAATATTCTGAATGAGATTGCAGAAGCATATTTTTTTCTCTCCATTAACTGGAGGCAATGTAACTTCTTGTATTAGCTACCATGGAAAACTCAGTGGTTAATATAGACTTTGTATTTTAATTAACTTGAACAGGAAGTCTTTCGAAGTATAGAGGCCCAATGTGCCTTGCCTGAGGACTGAATGCACACATCTACCCAATTTTGTGAGAGGTTATGGTGTTAGTAAATTTAGCAATTCCACATGCAGACAGCAGTTTAATTTTTATCTGTGAACATGAATGCACTGCTGTGACACTGCCTTATGGATGAGTCTTTTCAACACACAGGGATTAGATTTGTGAACAGTCATTAGACAGATATCTTTTTCTTTAATAAATGCAAATTTTACTATAACCAGAGAAAATATTTTGTTATGACTTATAAAAGGGCTTCTGTAAATTCAGTGCTCCCTCGTTATTTATTTATGTAATCATTTCAACATCTGATCTTTGACTAACACGACTGATTCTACTTGTTCTACCCATGTAGATTTCTCTCTTGGTAGACATGACATGACCCTTAACATGGTTGTGGGAAGTCCTGCTCAGAAGATTCATTTCCAGATCCTTCAAGACTCTGAAGTGATGTAGCAACATTTAATTTGCATAGAAGGTGTAAGGGACAGCATACCCCTATCAGTGCTCCAATCCCAACATCGCCAAGCACAGTCAAAGGTCTTCCTAAAACTATCTTTACTGAGAAGGACCCACAGACACATCTCTGTACTGCTCTCCAGGAATATACATGAATTCCCACTGTGTCTCAGCTACCTGCTCTTTCTTTGTACACAAATCCCTGCCTTGCTGTGCTTTTATTTGCTTGTGCCTTTGGTATACACATTTATCTCTCAATCAGCTTCAAGAAGAGCTGTCCCTCGAACTGTGACAATACCAGAATGCGATTCACAATGCAGGGATCCTCTGAAACCCCTACCAGCACTGTCTGAGCTCTTCCTGTATATGAACATCTAGGACTGATAATTTCCCAGCTTTCAGCCACATGTTTTTTGCTAGCATGCTTTCTCTGAGCAAGCCATGTCTCCTTTGACCAGAAATGTACTGCAAAATACAAGAATAAAACCTGAAATGGCAAGAACTGCCTCCAATCCCAGGCAGCCAAACAGCACTCAAGAATTTATTATGAAGATGCAAAGCAGTTAAAGGTGCTTTAAAAACTTCAGGAAACTTAAGAGCTTGAGACAGGCTGCACTACATGTTGGAAGTGTTGCTCAAAACAAGAAACGTTAACCAAGGCTTGTAACTTTACTAAGAGATTTTTTTTCCTGTGAAATCCTCTGATTTTCAGACACTTGAGGAATAATCTGAACCTGATTTCTAGTTGTGCATCCTATTAAATGATTAGACAACATCCTTCAGTTTAAGTTAACAGTGAAATGACTTTTTTTCTCTAAACAACAGTCCATATTGGGAATGCTGCATCTGCAAAGTCACGAACACAGTAACAAGTGTGTAACATGGATGAGCCAAGTCAGCCAATACTTTTCTTCCAAGCTCCTCTTCCTGTAACAGACATAAATAACATGGGTTTGTTTCTCCCGCCAACAGAACAATGCTAAACAACACAGCAGACCTCAGTGATCATCTAAAGAGATGTCCATTTCCCAAAGTGAAGTTTTAAGCCCTAATCACACACGTATTTAGATACCAAAAAATCTGAGGCATGCATTAAGCCTTTGAAAGTACAAATGTAACTAGTGACAGGTTTTGTTCTGATTGCCTAGTTCACCAGGTCTGATGATATCTAAAACCTGAGGCACACATCTATGTCTTTAGACACTTAGATGCCTGTAAAAAGTGTCTGTGGCTCTCCCCATCAAGTACCAGGCTAGGGAGAAATGACTGGAGACAAAACTGGAGAAAACTGGGAAGCCGTATTTACATTCTAACAGAAGCTATAACAGTATGGAAATTATAGAGTGAAATACTGAGTTGCTACTTCCTGGATAGAATGCAGTTGGCACTCACAGAATCTGTTCCATGGTAGTTCCGTGCACAACAGAGCCTGCAACCTTAAGCACCTGATAAGGGAGATGAATCAGAGGATGGAGCAAAGGCACCATGGCCAGGTGCTGTTGAAATCCTTGCACGGTCGGGAACCCAATAGTACCACGTAGCTGATAAACTGCATAGCACCTGTCAGCCAGGAGAGACAGAAGATGTCTTACTGCTGAACCAGCAACTGTGGCAAAATACCCTCCCTCAGATAAACTTGCTTCATTATAATTTCATTGTAATGCTAATGCACCTGTATCCCAAAATTACAAGGTCTGATTTCACCTCTCTGAGCATATGCTCTGTATTTTATTATCTTCAAGACCAAAGCAAGGGAATTTTACACCAATCACTAACAAAAGTATGTATGCCTAGTCACCCAAGCTCCAACTAAATAAAAATAAATACAATAAAAGTCAGTTAAAAACAGGAAGTTCTGGGAACAGCTGACCGACTGAACCTCTCTTCTCCCCCATAGGGATACCTATGAGATAAGAACCTTACTCTGTGTGAGCTGAACTATTATCTCAAGCTGGATTTCATTGGTGATTAGAGCTTATCTGTATTTCGCTTTAAATTATTTTTTGCAATCAGTAAACTATCGCTGGTAATCTTTGAACTTTAACCTGTCACAATTTTGAATTTTCAGTGTTTTTTTTTAAAAGGTGTGTTATTCCATAAACTGTTTAGTGTGAGTCCTTCAAGGGCATTAATGGTTGCTGGAAGCAGATATCATACTCAATTGTGAGTGGGGAGATCCAAGAGGGAGTCTCTCTTTCTAAATTGTAGTAAGAATTCACCTCCAATAATGTGTTGGCACAAGTCCCTGAACAAGTCAGTCAAACTGAGCTCTGATAACATGGAGTCACCATAATGGGACACTGACAGACTGGTTGGGCACAAGGGTCTAAAATTTCCTGGGGCACTGACTGACTGATCAAACACAAAGGGTTTAAGGAAGCCCCCATTTCACATGACACAGACTGACAGTGTCATATGATGAATCACAGACCCTGTTTTCTTTTAAAATGGCAATAATGAATAATCCATATATATGTATATGTACATATTTACCTGGGGTATTGTGAAATGTTTCTGAGTCTAACCTTCCATGTCCAATTCCCAACTCACTGACTCACACAGCAAGGGAAAGGCTAACATTCTCCACTATCAACTTCAGCCTTCTTACAAATAATTTTAGAACTTTGTAAAACATTTGTTCCTGAAACTACAAATACACCTTCTCAAACATTCCAAGAATTATTTGGGTTTTTCATGGGACACAAATGAATTGAACCTGATTTGATTCATCAGTGCCTGCTGTCAACTCCAGTTGTATTCAGATGACCAACACTGCAATGAGGTCACCGTTCTGAGCCTTCTCCTCCTACTCATCCATCTCGTTCGAAGCAATGATCAGATTTTTGCAGTACACTAGATACTTACTAGTTTAAGTGAGACCCAGACACACTCATTTGGTGAATGCAAATGGAAGTTACACCACCTCTTTGCAAAACCCTTGAAATGAACTGCCTGTTTTGAGCTACTTCCTGTGGCAGAGACCATGGAAGTAGCAAGGCTAGAAATAAAAGATTTTAAAATATCTCAATGAAAGTATTATAGAGAGAAGCAAACAATTAATGAATCTTTTGTTATGGTTTACTGAAAAGTTATTTCCCCTATCCTCTTCTGGTTAAGAACTGGAGTAGGTATGTCAAAGGTGAAGGGCTAGAAAGCTGCGTTTTCTGGAAGGAAAGGGGATGTTCCTGCAGGGCTGTTTTACAGCTGGGGCTCAAAGCAGCAGGAGCCCATGGATATCAAGAAACTGACTTAAAACTAACAGTTCTGCCAAGGAATTAACATACTGTGAAGTTTTTAAAGTTAAATCTCTACTTTCTTAAGTAGGAAGAAACAGAGGAGTTTGAAAAAGGATCACCAATGATTAAGCAGCATATGCAAGAGAAGGGACTTAATGCAAGGGAGACATGAGGGATGTGGGGCTCCTCTGGCTGGGGAGTGTCCTCTGAGCCCCCATCACTGCTACTGCAGAGAAATCTGAAGAAGGATTCAGGATGGGAAGTCTTCTCAGGTTCAAAGGTCTCCACAAGCACTGGCCTCAGGGGTATTAAAAGCCCAGACTTTTGCAGGAGAGGTAGGCTGTTTTTCCTTCACTGATGAGGGGGATCCGCAGAGGCTAGTGCAGATATGCTTCAACATTTTCACTGAGAGGGAACCTGAACACAGGTAGAAACTCCCATGCTGCTACTGGCTGTAGAGCAGCTCACATTGGTTAAAGGCTGTACTCATTATTAGCATTAATTCCCTAAGTACGTAGCTAATATATTCATGACCTAATTCCATAATGTTACAGAGGAATTATATCTATCTTATACTGCATCTAAGTAGCACACACATCTAAAGACTTTAGTGACTGAGGGCTGAGGTATCTTATGACTGATTTTTGAGCTGCTTCCAATACATTAATATAAAGTCAGAGACCCGTATTAGAGCACTGCAGGAGTTTAGGAAAGAAACCAAAACCAGTCTGTGACTGACAGGACTGAACATGAAACATCCGGACCAGTGATTTTTCTATTAATAATTCCAGTTCTGAGATAGGCATTTTACTATAACTAAAATATATAAATGTGGATTTTTAAATAGTAGATGAAGATTTCTTTTTTAGCAAACTATAAACATATTTGCATACAGTTTGCCAAAATTAGTTTCTTTAAAGGGAGAATAAAGATCCACACACAACAAATCAAGACAGGAAGGATGGTCCAGCAATTAGGCCATCACCTAAGTGAGAAGTGAGGGAATTTCTTCTAAGTTCTGCCTCTTTCACATTTAATGAGTGACTCAAGCACAATGTTTCCTCCACATTCTCCCTTTGCAGAATGTTCTAGCTGGCTTTTCCATTCTGAACACCAGTTCCACACAAAGTAATCTACCAAGTGCCAACCTGTCTTCATCCTCACTGCAGCTGCTTTGAACCACTTATTTTCAACAGGGACTACCTGAGTGTCTCAGATTTGAGACGAATTTAGGAGAAGTCACTCTGGAATGAGTCATTTCCTCTAAAAGGGTTCCAACAATCCCTTTCCACCAATAGGAAATGAATACTAATGGATGAAAGTGAGAAAAAAACCCCAACAGTTTATTAACCGACAGAATTTCCACGAGGCAAGGTAAAAAAAAGTAAGTAACTTCTAGATATTAAACTGTCAGACCTTACCCCTCCACACCACACACACACTGGAACAAAAACCCAAAATGCCAGGGAAAATACCCGCTCACGACAGACACATGGTACCAGATGGCGCCAGCATCTCTCTCAGGTAAAAAACCCTAACAGGAGTTCCACCCAGCAGTTCAGGCAGCAGATGAAAATCTGGTGACTCTCTGGCTCCAACCTCTTCTCCACGGCAGAGGAAGTAACTGGGCTGGAGCCTCCTGGTGTGCTTTCTCTCCCCAGTTCGGCTTCCCGAGGTTTGGGGCCGGAACAGAGAGGCCCCTCTCCCGCAGGTCCTGTTTCTCTGGTCTCGGACAAACAAGCTGTCCAGTTCACCTCAAAAAGTTGCTGAAAGATTGCTGCTGCAACTTCTCCAAGGCCAGGGAAGGGAAGACCTTGCCTGGGCCAACAAAACCAAGCTAGCCAAGCAAAACGAAACCACACCACAGCCTGGACACGTGGGGAGTGAGGCTTTGAAAAAAGCCCGCCACAGAGCCCACAGCTGCCCGCTCCCTGGCCACACACCATAAAGGTACAGCAGCCATTCGGGGCACAGAGCAGAGGACCAGGGAATAGACCATCATTGGAAATCACTCCAAGACACTGAGAGCACATCTTTTTCAGTGCCATTGGAGGTTAGCTCATTCATTCCCGATTTCTGTTGTAATAAGTCTTCTATTCCCTGTTCTGCAGGAGGTGGTCCTCAAGTGTGTTGGGGTTAGGGCAAGCAGACCTGAACTCAGTGGCTCTCTTATGGATTAGCTAAGTGGACTGGCAAAATTATGCAATTAATTTTAAAAGAAAACTAGCCTAGAAATTTAACCCCAGAACAGCAGTGGCTATCCTGACATAGTAACTATTTCTAGCACTTTGTTGTTGTTGTTGTTGTTGTTGTTGCTGCTGTTTTTTAAAAATCAGTACTTACACTTATTTAAAAATGTACTTATAAAGAATTTTAGAATTTTTAATAATTGCAGTGCAGTAACATTAGAAAGAAACATACAAAACTGAAAGAGCATTCATTTCATTTGGGTATCACTACGTTCAATTTGATGCCTGAAGCACAACATAATTACTCAGGTTTTTCAGACAAATCTTCTTCAGTTTATATGGTTTTATCAACCCAAATCAGTTGATTACCCTGCTTCCAGAGCCCTTGAAAACACCAAGGCTCTTGCTGCCAGTTTCTGTGACAAAGGCCAAAAAACTAGTCAGGTTTCCTAAGAAGCAAATCCCCAGGAACACTTTCACACCAGTTTCAACAGCAAGCCACGACTGCTTTCTCAGTTTTCCCAGCTAAAAGATGCTGCAGTTACTTCCATACCAAGTATAAAACATGAGATGTATTACTTGGTCTAAAAGGAGGGATCCCAATTTTCTTCTGGACAAGACAAAGGGAATAATAGAGACATAGAATCATAGAATGTTAAGGGGTTTGAAAGGACCTTAAAGATCATCTGTAGCCCCACTGAACCTAGCACACCTTCCACTAGACCAGGTTGCTCAAAGCCCCATCCATCCTGGCTTTGAACATTGCCAGGGTTGGGACACCCACAACTGTCCTGGGCAACCCGTATTAATGTCACGCCACCCTCACAGTAAAAAATTTGTTCCTAATACCTAACCTGAATTTCCCGTCTTTCAATGTGTACCCATTACTCCTCGTGCTATCATCAGTTCCTGATGAAGAGCCCGTCTCTGGCTTCCCTGTAGGCCCTTTCAGACACTGGAAAGCTGCTATGAAATCTCTACACAATCTTCTCTTCTCCAGGCAAAACAGCCCCAACCTTCCCAGCCTGTCTTCACACAGAAGGTGCTCCAGTCCTCTTATCAACTTCGTTTATTTATTCTGTTGGCACTCAGTGGTGTGAGAACCAGACTGTCTTTCTGCCCTTTGCCTCATTTGATGCAGAAGCTCTGTCTGAGGCAGGTAAAAAGAAGTCAGCTCTGCAGTCATCCTATCTGTGTGGAAGAGACTTGGCCATTAACTTTCCTCCTCTACCTACCTACTGTAAGGAACATAAATTAACAGAAAGCTTTTTGAGACTGACATGCTTTTAGTGGCTGGATTTTTCTGTTGTCAGCAGAAGAGCACTGAGGAGATGTCTGCCAGCAGCACTGTAAACTGGAGCACTGCCAGGAATTCTGACATAAACCTCAGAGGTATATTCACCCTTATTTAATAACACTGATCATAAAGGATCCCAAAGTGCTTTGAAACTGCACAAGATGTATTTCAGAGAGTAATTTATCACTAGGGCTTCTCCAGGGCACAGCCATCCCTACACATACTGTCAGCTTCTGGGATCTTTAATAGTAGCATCTTCCATTTAGCTTTTTAAGGCGTAGGGTGGGTGGTGTCTGTGCTCAAATAATTCTTGCCTGTGGGGTTTGTCCTATTCAAAACAGAAAGAGGAAACAGCACTAATATTGAGCATCATTGTGACTCAGTTCCTTGCAAGTTCTTCTTCACAGCACAGACATAAATGCTTGCCGCTGGTTTGAGACCAACATGGTAAAATCCCCTCAGCTGCTGAAATCTGATGAAACCATCACAAATTCTGAGCTGCCAAAATTCTCATAGATCCAAGATGGCTCAAATTACTTCTGATGCTGCGGTCTGGGATCTGCCCAGGGAGGCACAGTGTCCTTCCTAAGGATGTCACAGTGGGTCGCCTCAGTTTGCTCAGGCTGTCTCCGCAGCTAAGCGAGCAAGTCCCCAAATGACCAGGTGGTTACCGCGTCCACAGAGGCAAAGAGGTACAAGAGGGGTCCTCTGTATGGGTTCTGGAAGGCTTTCCATTCCAGAGGGTCCAGGGACAAAAGAACAGGTCCAGGGCAGGGAGGAGGGCTTTTATGCTCGGACAAAAAAAGGGGTGGAGTAAATGGTTACAGCCAATTGGGAGAGATAACATGGGAGGAGCAAGTATAAAGATAACCAATAAAAACAACTTGTGGGAGGGAGCAGAAACAGGGAGCCAATGGGGCATGGAACACAGAAGAACTTTCTAGCACTTATGCATATTAAACAAGAGTGATGAATAAACATGAACTCATACATAACCTAGATTTCAACCATGTAAACCAATCACTAACTAATATTCAAGTAAGGGACATATTTAGCTATGGAAGCCCAAAACAGGTAGGGGCTGATCCTTAAGCCTCAGTGCCTCTCCACCAGGACTCCAGACTTCGATCTGCCTCTAAGGCAGCCACCTGCACTGCAACAACTTCCACTTTCAGAGCATTTTTATGACAATTTGTGGTTGCACTGTACATTCCTATCTCTGAATGTTACCTAAGACCTTGTGTTATGTTTAACCCCAGCCAGCCTCCAAGTCCCCAACAGCCGCTTGCTCACTGCCCCATCAGCAGGATCTCGGAGAGAATCAGAAGGGTAAAAGCTGGAAAACTTGCAGGTTGAGATACAGACAGTTTAACAGGGAAAGCAAAGACACACACATAAACAAAGCAAAACAAGGAATTAATTCACTGCTTCCCATAAGCAGGCAGGTGTTCAGCCATCTC
>VXBT01012543.1:6398-34222 GCA_013400235.1 Oriolus oriolus
GTCCCAGCAGCAGGTCCCATTCTGTCCCCATTCCCACCTATGGGGAGCGAGAAGGAGCCTGGGAGAACCCAGAGGAGGCTGTGCCTGGATGTTCCACATGCAGCTGGCCAATGAAAGCTCACCTGAGGCATCCTGGCAAGCCCGGGAGGGTCAGCAGTTGGAAGACCCTTCCCAGGCCCCCAGGAAGACACCCCACCATCCAGTGACAGGGCGAGACTGCACCAGGAGCCAGCTAAATCAGTACAGGCTGCAGCTGGGGTATACACCAGCGCCGTGTGGTCCCAGCCCTCCAAATCTATTTAACATTTGTCAAAAGGGAGTGAAAGCATGAAAACTGCAGAAAACATTTCAGTATTACTGTCTAATTCTGGTGGTGTTGCTCTCCCCACTTGCACTGTTTTCCTCCCCTTTCCAAGTGCTTTGACCACTGATTTCTCACATGTTCCCTGAGCATTACAGGTTTGCATTTCTGCAGTTGATCCCAGGGCAGATGTTTCCAGCCAGGCGGACTCCACGGTCAGCCCATGCCCCACCGATCAACCTCGCAAGTCCTCCTCCTCAGTGCACCCTGTGCCCCACGTGCTGGGGCTCTGCTCTCCCACCAGCCTGCACTGCCCACTGCAGCCTCACTACGGCAGCACCCAAATCTCTCCTCCTGCCCGGAGTCACGACTTGCTGCTGCTCTCTGCGTCAGCCCAGGGCTGTACCCTGCCAAGGCAGGAGCCCCAAGAAAGCCAGCAAGGGGAAGTGCGAAGTCCTGTCCTGGCTTGCAGTGAAAGAGAGGTGTGTGAGTGTGCAGAACAGGCAAATGAGAAAAGAAAGTCCCAAATGATGAATATCATTTGTTCAAGTCTTTGTCTCTCCTTGCCTTTCTTTGGCTGCTGGATAAAATTGTGGCAAGGGAAGGGAGCCAGGCTGTGTGCAAAATCCCACAGTGGGCAGCTGCAGAAGAGGGTACTCAGAGCAGCTCCCTACATCTGGTGGAAGTGATTGCAGGAGGGGGGGCATCAAAAACGGATGGGAGATTGTTCATCTGCTCAAACTTTTGCACTATTGAATCTCCCCTGCCACCTCTGCTGGGAGAAAAGGCAGGTGTGTGCCACAGGTGCTTGCTGCAAGTTGCCCTGGCAGCTGGGAGAGTGCAGAGGGGGACACAAATTCATTTCGCTGGGAAACAGCTCTAGAGGCACTCGAGTGCAAGCACTGGAAACGCTGCAGCCGTGCTGTCTCGAGTTAGGTACAATATGTGGAGATGTGGAAAGCATCTCCGAGGCAGCACACTCCCCCTTCTTGCAGTACACAAGACAGCTGTGTGCGAGGATCACTTGCATTTGCTCCTGACCAAAGGCTCAGTGTTTCTAGCAATGTGAGTCCAAAGGAATGTAACCTGTTCCTTTGTGTTTGGATTTACTGACCAAGCACTGAGCCGATTTGGCTCCTGGGGACTGGAGAAGCACATCAGCAAATGCACTTCTCTCCCCTGGTGGGAAGCTGGTTTGATGCCTTATTACCATAATTGCCAAATCCATCAGTCATTGCAGGCTGCCTCCAAGACTTCATCCTCTTTCACCCTCTGCTCAGGGAGGAGAGCCAGCTTATTTTGACAATGCTCACAGAAAAGTGCTTGGCATTTGTTTATTCTGGACTGTATCTCTGGTCATCCTTGTTCCTCTCACTCTTTAAAGGTAAGCTCCTCTGTGTTTGTCCAAGGCTTTGCTTTTTTGTTGTAGTTTGGTTTTTTTGCTGCTGTTGTTTTGCTTGGTTTTTTTTTTCCTAAATGCTAGTTACATCCTACCCCAACTCTTATTCTCAGAAAGACTTGTCTCTGCTTGTATTTTGAACTTCATTAGAGTCCCATGCTGGTTTAAGTGACTTTTGTAGTGAGTTTGCTTAAATTTGTGGATATTGCAGTGCTGGGCACATTTTTTTAAGAAGGAAGAGATGTGTGGGTTTGTTTTTGTTGTTTTATTTTTTAATTAAAAGTGAGTAATTTTAACTTCCAGAAATTAATTGAAATGGTTGCGTTTCAAAAGAAATATGTTATCGCTTTCTTTAAAAATTTAACCTTCCCATGGCTTTTCAAGAACAGGAAATTATAACTTCAGGCTGGTCAGACTGACTTTGAGAACCCTCTCAGTGTGTGGGTGAAATGATATTCTACAGAGAAAAATGAGCAGAAGAAAATTTGTAACTGTTTACTTTCTGTGCATCATTTGGGAGGATTAAATCTGTATAAATACGTGAATTTATATATGTACAAAACATGTATAAAAACATGAATACTATTTCTGGATTTTTTTTATTAAACATACTCTTAGTGTGCTTAATAAGAAACAGTCCAGGCAGAGATGGATATATAAGTTGGAAACATCTAATGAAAATAGTAATGGGCTTCTGTAGTCTAAGGTGTCACCTCTGACCAAGCTGTCTTCTGAAGTTTCAGCGTGGTGCAAACAAAAATAGGAGCTGTGTGATTATTTCAAAATGTGCGGAATTGCAAGGCTGATAATAAAGTGTTTTTAAGTGAGAATGTTGAAATAGCCGCAGTCCTGAAAGATGTTCAGTATTCTATACAAAATGTGCTTTTATGGCTCCCTTTCAGCTGAAACATATATGCCTGCAGCAACCAAAAATTCTAAAACTGAGTATTCCAGGTGTGAAGGACCATGTCTTGTTTCTCATGATTTATATATGAAGCAAGACTGTCTTTTTAAAGCAGAGGAAGTGGTCCACCTATTTCAGAGGTGCAGGGGCACAGGAAACTTACACATATGTGATGTTCCACTGGACTATTCATGCCACATAGATAATTCCTCATTAATTCATCTGAAGTTGGAAAACATCTGGACATTTCAAATCCACATTTCATCTGCCTAATGTAGCAATGGTACTGCAGAAAAATGTTTCCCCACCTTGCTAAATTAAGAACCTTCCTATCTTCAAGCAGTATTTCTGTGCTACTTTAGGAGCTGAACTAACAGGCAGGTTATAGCATCTGTTTATAAGATAAGTAATTTTGTGGACATTCCCATTTTGAGAAGTTGTGTGTCATGTAAATCCTGCCTTTTAAATAATGAGTAATCACTAGTTCATCAGGGGAGATGCTTAGTTTCTCTCAGCAGCACATGAAGACAAACTGCTTTTATAAATAATTCAGAGGATTTTTTGTTAGGTGCTTTTACCAACAGCTTACAAGTATGCACTTTTACAGACAACTGCTAAAGCAGAATAAAACGAACCTCTGATAAAGTTGGTCTGTAACTGACCTCTGATTTACAGATTTTTTTAACTTAAAAAAAAAGGGAAAAAACCCCCAGAAAGACCTGGGAATTGAGCAGCTGGGGCAGAAGAGGAAAAAGTCAAGATGATCTTAGCATGTTATCAGTAGCAGAGTTTTTTAACAGTAACTCCAGATGAACTCCCCCTGGATTCTTTAGTTCACCGACATGGAAGTCACAGCAAATTCAAATCATAACTAACGTCACTCTCATGTAGTGCTGAGTTGTTTCAACATTGTTCATAACAATATATTGAGTACTGAAAACTCCTGTAGGGCTGTTTGACAAGAAAGTTGTGACAAGAACTAGGTAAAAACCAAACAAAAACAACACATGAAGAACTCATTTTTTTTTCCCAGTCTTTCCTCAACTGTCTGCTTCAACCTGACTTTACTTGCAATAATGCTAGGAGCCCCAGTAGTCATGTACTTCAAGCTAGGTCATTGCAGCTCTCCTTCTTGAAGAGCTGATGATGCATTTTTTGGGACATGGGCCTTAGGAAAGAATCAGGAAACTGGTTTTCAACCTTTCTAGATCCCAGGTGAAATCTCTCAGGGTCAGATGTCCCTTCCAGGCTGGGGACAGTCCTTGAAGGAGCACCCAGAATGCAGAAGGACCCAGTGAGTCTCAGCAGCTACTTAACAACCTTGGGTGGAGTGACTTGAAAATGCTGGGAGTGACTGGAAAGGAGGCATCAGACCCATTCCTGCTCCTTTTTTTTGAGTGTGGTACAGTCTGAGATAGGGTGCAGACAACCCTGCAAGGATGTTCTAAGAGACATGTCTCAGTGACCACAAAGGCACATAGCCTCTCTGAGGAGTTACCTTGAGCTCCGGGCACAGGCACCTACAGGGTTTGAACAGCCAGGGAAGTTAAACACACGCTTGGCTAGTCTCCAGTCAAACCATGTATTCTAATTACTGTGCCTTGATATCCTTTTTTATTTCTCAAGGGAGACCATTACAGTGCCCACATGCCTCACAGAGCAGAGTCAGACCTCTCAGTTTCTTTGCTCTGTACAGACTGCCATCAGGGTAATATTTGGCCATATGGCTTTGAAAAGCCCAACAAAGGCAAAGGCAAGCTGAGGACAGCGACCTTCCTCAGCAGTCTGGTGGGAATATAAGTGCTCAGCTGTATGGGACAAATCCTGTGGGAGGGGATGCTGCAAGTGAGCTAACCAGCTCAAAGATGTAAATGGTGAAGTAATTCAGCCTGACTTGGTGTACTCAGCTGGTCCAAAGCAGCTTTTCTTTGGCTCACTCACAATGCAGAGTTGAATTGCTGAGGTACACCCATTTCGTGCTTTCTCACACCTTTGCTTATTTCAATGAGCTCTAGTGATCACATCAGAACACAACTGATGACCTCTAGGAGCAAATCCTCACAAATTTCTTGGTTCACTTCCATGCAAGCAGGTGCTGTTTCTGCAACAGCAGAAGCGTTGGCAAGACAGCCTCAGAGGGCCAGGTTCTGCTGCCAAGCTACAATTTCTCTAATGTGAGCTAATTATACTGAGGTGACATGAGTTTAGAGATCTTTGTAGTAGGAAGAACAAAGAATGTAACTTAAATACCTATCTATGGAGTCTAAACTACAGGCCTCAGCTGTGTAGGCCTGATGGAATTGCAGTGATGTGTGTTAATCAAACTCATTTATTCCAAAGAGACACGGTTGAACAGATGAAAGGATTGCTGTGCCTTAATAGAGTACTGTGTAATGTCATTGATAATTTAGGTGGTTGGTGAAGTAGCTCTGCTTTTACATATCATAACTGCTATCACAGTAAAACCAGGTGTGAAAGTTAGATAATTTAGAATCTTTCATACCCTTAATTAGAGGTCTGAAGGTTGTATTCACCTCAGCTCTCCACATTCTCTATGTTGATGCACTGAATGATACAATTTCAAAGATAACAATGCAGCTGAAGCATATTTAAAATAGAAAATATATGAGCTAGGCCTTAGCTTGTACTAGTCGTACCATATTGATGGTGTAAAAAGATGCCACACATGCAACTTCAGAGATGGGAAATTGCTGTCAGATCCCTGCCAATTCTTTAGTATCTAATATCACAGACACCAGGGCTGATCACTCTGAATGCTGAGAGCGTGCTAAGGCATCATGTATGCATGGAGCCAAAGGGGGTGAATGTACTCGTCCATGGGACATGCACATATGCTCTGTAACCAAGAGCATTAGTGCCACTGATATGTGTCAATACATTTAAGACAGGCAGGCAGCGTCATAGGCAAACCCCTATTTCCTCTGAATTACTGTCTCCTACAGTAACTTGCTGTACATGCTTGCTTCTTGAGGTTGACTTTTCAGTTCAGTGAACCAGACCTTGTGTTCAGTCACTAAATCTTCTATGCATTCACTGGCACAGCTCTAAGGCTGATCTGTATTATCATAGGCACAGCTGCGACAGTGGAGCTGGCCCAAGCTCCTGAGAAGTTGCCAGGCTCCAGGAAAGTTGGAGGTATTTCTATGCTCATTTGCTGATAGTCATCTGAGCTAAATCTTGTGTTAACTCTTCTCAAATATCACTGGAAAAAGTGGGAAGATCCAGAAAAAGCACCTGGGTTGTGACCTATTGGTACAGCGCTCTGCATGTAGGGAGGGATCCAGAAGCAGATACAATGCATGAGGAGGTAGAGCCCATCTGGTCTTTGGGATGATGCCAGACGGCACCTTGGGAGCCTTCAGCTTTGCTCCAGCTCAGAGGGTTTTCTGATGGTCGCAGAGCAGAAGTTGCCATTCCAGGCACAGGATTCATCTCCTAAAGACAGCTTCAGAACTCTTTTTTCTCTCTGCTTTATTTTCCTAAGGCATGTGGAAAAGAACACGAGTTAGTGATGGTAGTAGCATATACAATTTCATTTCTATATGACAAGCAAGGAGGGAGATACAGTCTCTTCAGCTCTAGGGTATGGTTAAAGTAGATCAAAACGCTTTGCATCAGTCCTGACATGTTTGGTTGAAGATATCTGCTGCCCAGAGATCCTACATAGTCTAATTAAGAAAGAGATCAGATCTGACTGAGACAGGTAGGGCTAGCACTGGCAGTCAGTATCATCCCAGGGAATGAGAAAGGTAAGCAGGAGTTTACTGCTGTTTTAGAACATACTCCTGAGAAAGTACAGCTTGAAGAAAGAGTTTTGCTTATCAAATACTTCCTGCATTGAGCAAAACAGCTGATGAGAAGGCTGAGACCAGAACCAGGTGGAGTGTTTGGAAGTAAGAATCTCCCCAGCCAGGGCTTGCAGTTAAGTCAGTAAATTGCAGTGGAAGGAGAACCTGTAGTCATACATGAGTACTTATGCATGGAAACAGTGAGGTGCAGGTGTCTCTGTCTTGCCTTGCTATCGATTGGCTTTGCTCAATTAGGAAATCTGTGGTTAATGGAGTGCTGAAACAGATGTCTGCAAACCTTATCACTATTCAGAAATGGATTATTTTCAGCACTTACTGCATTCCTGAATGTTGAAGAGAAAGCCACAGTCCTCACTTCTATTCTTAATGCAACATAGATTTGGACAGAAAAATTACTTAGAAGAAAGAGGTAGGCTTGAGGAGGTCTCATTTCTCACTGAGAGCTCAAAGAGGCTGAAGTCAGTTTGCAGACTGGACTAAGACAGTACGCTGTGTTCCTTGAAGCTCAGCTGTGGTTACGTGGAAAAGCATCACTGGTCACTTAGATCTTCACCATGCCAAGGGAGAAAATTAAGTTGTAAATTGGAAAAGATGTGTCTGTGGCAGCTGAGGCGAGAGAGGGTCTGATCTATAGATTCATATAGTGGTAGAATAATTTGGCTGGAAGGGACCTCCAGAGGTTGCCCAGTCCAACCCTTCTTCTCCATCTGAGGAGTCAAGCTGCAAACATCTCCAAGGACAGTGGTGTCCCCTATGCAGAGTACCCCTGAGTTTAAAAAAAGCTCCCTTAGTACTGTGGGAATGCCCCATCATGCAACTTTATCTTACCAGTGCTATCCCTGTGCACCTCCCAGAAGAGCCTGCCTTCTCCATGATGGAACCCCTTCCTCATGGAAGCTGAAGGCAGCCAAAAGAACTCCCCC
Source organism: Oriolus oriolus (assembly GCA_013400235.1). Classification (NCBI taxonomy): domain Eukaryota; kingdom Metazoa; phylum Chordata; class Aves; order Passeriformes; family Corvidae; genus Oriolus; species Oriolus oriolus. The sequence continues at coordinate 13,756 of VXBT01012543.1, forward strand.
TTGTTTTCTCATCTCCAAGTGGATCAGAGGCATATCTCTTTATCTCTAATCTGGCTGCTGTGTTACAGCAGCCTGTTGTCTCAGCTGCCTCCACTCCACTCACTCTGAGGGATCAGTGCCGTCCTGTGGGGGCTTCATGACACAGAGCTAACTGCGTGTCATGCAGTGGGTCTCATTGAGCTGGCTGTAGAGAATGATGCTGCTTAATGTTCTCATCACCTCTGACTCAGTACATTTGGGAAAAACCAAAAGTAAAATGTCATGTAATGACGCAGATAATATATTACATAATTCTTAGCCATCTTGTGTGGTTTTTTTTTGAAGAGCCTGCAGAAGTGGTAGAGCAGTCATGGCAATTGATGGAGTGCTTTCCCTTTAGTATTGTGTCATTTTAGAAAGGCAGTCAGCAAACTGAAATCCAGCTTGAGCAATCGTAACAATGGGAAGAAGAGATCAAAACTTAAATCAGAAGTTGCTAGATAGTTTGCAGTTCTCACTGTTTCAGTTGGCAAATAGGCAGCAATGTTGAATTGAACCTGTTCATGTTCAGGCTTCACACATAATCCATAAAAGGCAACTGGGCAGCTCCAGGAGCTCCAAGCAAAAGATTTGTCTTTCTAGTGTAACAAACAGCTGTCCTGAAGCATACTCTCTGCAGCAGCATTTTGTTCAAGGTCTAAGCCTTCTAATGTAATTTCCAAAGATGTTAGGGTCACCAATTACAATTTAAATTTATTGGATTGGTATCTCAGCTCAAGCACTTCAGCACTCCTGGCACCATCAGATCTACTTAGATGTTGCTTCATGATGTCAAAGATGGGGCAGCAGGGTAGAGAAAAGGTAGATCAAAGGGAAACACGTCTGTGGATAAGGAGGAGAGACGTCTTTCTCCAGAGGAGGCCTCTGTCAAATGGGCAAATGATTTCACCTTTGGGTCAAAATGCTCTAGCAGACTGAGGAAGTCTTTGCTGGGGAATACAAGAGGGCAGCCCAGACAGCACAGGATCACTTTCTGACTTTCAGGTTCATTCTGTTCTCACTCAGAGACCGAGCATCCTGCATCTGCAGGCATGGCTATTGTATTACGAGATGACAATCATGCTCCCCCTGGACACATGGAGCACCGGTTTTGCTTTAATTTTGTTTTGTCTGCACTGACATAATTCAGGAGCATTAGACTGAAGTTACTAAAGCTTAAAATCAGCAGAGTAAAGGCAGGACAAAATCAGGCTCCCCAGATCATCATTGTCTAGAAGTACCTCAGTTTCACTGTGGTTCATTTCTGCTCTTAGTCAGGATGAGTGACTCAGCCAATGCAGGTTTGGCTGGCAGGGTGCAGCAGGGAGAGACCGATATTTCATATACCCACTGATCCCAACAAAACTAGGACCTGAGCCATGTACCTGAGGAACAGACAGTATCATCTAGTGTTCTGAAAGCAGATCAAGGCTAACCAACATTCAGCTGTCACTGTGATCTTGTTACCTTTAACATCTGGGAAAAAAAATCAAACAACAAAACAGATGTAAGCTTTTAAGCCACTTTATGTACATGTAAACAAATATGGACTGAATCAGCCAAAGCATAGCACATACAGTTTCAAGTGTCCTAGGTCAGATCTCCACAAACCTTGTTTGATTGGTCACAAGTCCAGTTTCCTCAGACCCAGTAATTTACCGCATCAAAACAGTATAAGAAGCAGCTTTTCTCTTCAATGTGAAATAAATTCAGACTTCTTGCTGAGAATTTTCATCCCTTTCTCTTTGAAGACCTCAACCACCAAAGCCTCAGACTTCTTTTCCACCTCATCTATAGGTGTCTTATGAAAGTTTTGCTTCCTAAGTGAGAAATTGTTTCAGATTTAGGAAAATGGATCTCCATATTTCCCAATTCACATACTAAGCACTGAACAAATTAGCAGCCATTCAAGATGCAGTCAAAATTTTGATCAGACTAACCCCCATCCCTTTCAGAGGGCTCTTACACTATGTTTCTCATTAGCCAGCATTTGAGTTCTGATATTGTAAAGACCAGCTTGGAACTTTCTTGACATTCCCAGATCCATGTGCGCTTTGGACATTTGTGCCTTGCAGCCAGTGGAGCTCTCACTTTGTTCATGGGCAACAGCTGCAGCTTGAGTGATGTGGGAAAAAGGCAGGAGAAGCCATCTCTAGCCTTGCCTATTGAATCCTCAATGCCTTTGCTGCTTAGCTTTGCTATGCAAGTACAGGTGGCAGGCTGGCAAGGCAAAAGTTCATAGTTTGGGAAACTAGCCGTCTCTGGGATCATAACCAGCTGATGAGCACTGCAGAAGGAAAAAGGGAAAGAAGTACTGCAACGTCTCTGAGCACACCAGGCAGTTCATTTTCACAGTATTATTGTCTGTATCATTTCCACTCCAGCCTGTCCTCTGCACTGCCCAGAGAAATTAAACCCTATTAGCACTGCTTCATCAACAACACACTGAAGCAATGGTTTAGAGGCAAGATCCCTCCCTCACCTTTGAACCATAGAAAAAGGGAACAAGCTTTTTTTCCCATCAAAGACATGCCTGTGACTAAGGAATCTTTGCTCTCTTCACATCTTGGGACAAAATTATTTATTTTTCTCTTCCTGGGAAGTTAGTGAATCTCAGTGTATAAACTGGGGGAGACTGACCAGAAGAGGCCGATTGTTGCTCAGGGATGGACTGGGCACAGATCAATGGGTGGCAAGCAATTGTCTTGTGCATCATTTCTCTTCTTTGGGTTTTATTTCTGTCTCTCTTTTTGTTGTCTCCCTTTTCATTATTATTATTATTAGTGATATGTTTCATTAATGTTACTGTTGTAATTTTTTTCTAATTCTTCTCTCCATCCCGTTGGGGGAGGGGAGATTGTGAGTGAGTGACTGTGTGGTACTCAGTTGCAGTGTGAGATTAAACCACAACATCATTGCAGGCTCTATCACTGCTATTATTGGCACTGGATTTAGGAAAAAGAACTCCTCCTGTCTATTGTTTTCTCAGCTTAGTCAGACTTGCCTATCTGTTTCCACAGAAATCATTATTACACCTGTCAGTTCACTTATGACTTTCCCAGATCTGAGCTCTCCACCTGTGGCTGGCATGGTGTAGAGTGGGCTTTTGATGGGGTGGTGCAGACTGACTTGACCCTTTTCAGAGCCATCTGTGAATGCTGTGCTATTGAAATGGCTGCCTCATTGATGGCACTTGGAGGGTGAAGTTCATAGTGCTTTCGCCAAGAAGGGCTTTTCCTGGGTTAACTGGTTTGGGTGCTGAAACATGTAGAGATGAAGGGATGTGACAGGACGCTCTGCAAGCCAGTGGGAGCAGGGAGGGCAGAAGACCAGTCCAGTACGCTGGTGACCATATCACTGGTATCTCACTTTTATCTTACGGTTTTGTTTCTTTCCTTTGGTTTCCATTACTACTCCTCTCCACAAATCCCAGGATGGTTGGCAAGAGTCATCTCTAGACAGCCACAGCACTCTGTAATGTGCAGCAAGGGGAGTCCCTCTCTTCATCACCCCCCAAATTCCTCCTCCTGTGCTCCCTCTGCATCTACTATTGTAGTAATAACACTTGTATTGCATAGAACTAATGTAAACTAGCATTACACTGAAAGTACATTTTTGCCTTTACTGGCTATTGTTAGTTATGTTTCTGACCTGGAATAATGAGGCAGTTTAGGTAACTATGATGTGTTTGAGAAGTATCCCACTGTTCATACCTTAAAGTGTGTCTCTCTACCTTACACTCATAACTCAGCCTTTAAAACACCTGCACCAAGCCAGTAGGACCAAAAATGTAAGCCCGTCCTTTCATTATATAGTTTTAGCATGTTGTCATGGGCCTAGAGTCTTTAAGAAGAAACCTTTCCTAGCATACCTTTTTAATACCCATCACTGCTGGGAACTCTTTATCTGATATGGAAGAACAGAAATGACCAGTTTCAGGAATATTAGGTCCTCCTTGCCTAGGAAATCGTGTCATTTCTCACATTCCTCTGGGTATCTGATGAATTTTGTGTGTAAGATGCAGAAACAATCTGCATAGCAAGAGACAAAGATTAGAGTCAAAGATTACCCAGAAGGGAAGTAGATTAAAAAGAGGTTTTAAATGAGGGAAATATTCAAATACACAACACATAAACACACACACACAGAGACACACACAGGGTGGAGGTAGCTGATGTGATTCCATTGTTTCTGATGTGAATCCTCTTCCCTGAAGGCATGATGGCATGCATTTTAAATCAAAGGGCATTGAAAGAAATCATGCATTTGCAGCCACAGATAAAAGTAACAATGCTGCACATAAGAACAAAAGCAGATGGGACACATCTGTGTCTCTGGGGATTAAGTGACATATGGCAGTGACATGCTTTACATTCTCAAAAATCTGCAAAATATTCAAAGTAAGTTGTTTTTTATAGCTACTAAATCATTAGAACATGCCTCATTTTGTAAGTGCTCTTGCCATTGCAGTTCTTTATGCGAATGAAATTGTCTGTGAAACAACCTGCTTTTTTCCTCATACATCTTGTGTTACTTCCCTCATAATTCATTATTGCATATTGTGTGTTTGTGTGTGTGTGTGTGTGTGTCCTCCTGTGATCGTTGTATTTGGATTCCAAAAGCAATGGGTAAAAATCCCTGCAAGAGTACAGTGATAAACTAAAGAGAAAATAAATAGTAGAAGAGGAGCTGTGGCAGAGGAGTCTGAAGGTTTTAGGAAAACTGTTTAAAGTTGTAGGATTTAGCTCTGATAACCGTTAAAAAAACAGTTTTTAATGGATTTTTCCTCTGTAAATATTCCAGTTATAACAAAGTTAAATACAATGATTACACAACTACACAACTACAATCATTAACAATACCTCACAGTGTAATGGCACTATTGTGTTTGGTTTTTTTAAACGCCAGAACTTCACTGATTTTCTTTTATAAAACAGTAAAACAAACAAATAAACCAAAACAAAAGGTACATGTCTAAATAACAGTACAGCGAGGAAAAAGTGACATAGATATGGTGAAATACCTGCAGAAGTTACAAGGGGAGTGAATAAACGTCACAACCACAGTATCACTGTAGTTTGAGACCTTTTATGAAGTACTGGGGGGAAAAATATATAAAAGCAACAATGTGATGGACCAGAAATATCTGTTGTTGATTGTATCTTACCATATACTTCAAAAAGATTATATTTGAAAATTATTCTAGGAATTGTCTTTGAAAACAAGAATAAAACAGAGACATTTTCTATTTCAGAGGCATGTTAGAATGCATATATGTTAATATAAAGTGATATGGAAAGACTATGGTATTTTGTCTGAAAACCACTTCAAGTACCAGTAATCTTGTAAGAATAAAACAGTAACTTGTGTATCCAGGTTCAGGTCTCTGCCTAAAGAAATGAGCAATGGCTAGAAAACAGATAGCAGCTGCCCCCCCCCTCAAAAAGTTGAGAGATTGTGAAAACAAAACCAGGGAACACTATGAAACAGAGGTGGAATTGTTGATAATAGAGATACCACTACTGAAAAACTAGTGAAAATCCATGGCCTGCTACCTATCATCTTGTTAATATTTCATTATTCTTTACTGTGCACAGCAAGCCAGAATGTGTCTGACACCAGGATTCTCAGTTAAGAAGCTGACGACTTTGTGAACAAACCCAGGGAACTGGAAGGGCTGGACTCTTGCCTTATAGCTCGGGGACCTTGGCATGCAAAGCAGAGCAGGAAAATCAACCAACCAAGACCAGACATGGCAGCACAGCTCCTAGAAAGGAGAGAGCATCTGTCCTTCCTGGGGATGCCATATGGATAGCCTGGCCAGACCTAGCTGCAGGTTCCCTTGCTGTGCAATTCTCAGCAATTACATCCTGGAAAGAAAGATGAAATGCAACTATAGCATGTATTCTCGAAAGATTGGTAGCAGTTTATAGGTCATGTCATTCAATCAGTGGGCTTCTTGCAGACTTCTTTGCACATGCAGAAGCATGGAGGGAATTCAGAGAGGTGTTTAAAAGTTTAGTGTAGTCCATGAGCAACTGCTTTCCATAGACCTCTTCATAAAACCATCAGAGGATCGGTTGCCTTGTGCCTCCCAGTTGTCTGCAGACTCCAGGAGCAGTTTAAGGAACATTTTCAGATTAATCAAGAATAAATCCTGAGGAACAATCCAGTCCTTGGTCTAGTAATGCCATGTCTCCTTTCTACTGATAAGCCCCCGGCACTGGATCCAGCACTCCAGGTGTGTATCACCAGTGCTGAGTAGAGAGGAAGGATCACCTCTCTTGACCTACTTGTGTGGTTCTTCCTGTTGCAGCTCAGGATGTTGGTGAGCTTTGTTGCAAGGGTGCATTGCTGGCTTATAGTCAGCTTGGTACCTGGAAGGTTCCTCAGGGCCTTCCTGCTAACCTGCTCGCCAGCCAGCGAGCCCCCAGCCTGTTCTGGTGCCTGGGATTACTCCTAGGGTGCAGGACAACTTTGGACTTTATTTCAGTGAACTTCATGAGGTTCCTGTCAGTCATTTTTCCAGTTTTTTAAGGTCCATCAGAGTGGCAGAAAACCAGGTACAAAACCTCCCAGTTTTGTACCATCTGAAAACTTGCTAAGGGTGCTCTCTGTCACATCATCCGTAACAATGTTGAAAAGCATTGTCCCCAGTTTCCATCCCTGGAGTACTTTACCACTGGCTGGCCTTCAGCTGAACTTTTTGCTGCTAGCTACAACCATCTGAGCCTGACAGTTCAGCCATTTTTCTGTCCACTTTGCTGTTCAGTTATCTTAGCCTGTAAGGCATAGACAAATGTCTGTGAGAATTTCTCAGAGGTGGTGTCAAAACTCTTGCTAAACTTGAGGTAAACATCATACACTTCTCTTCCCTCAAATTTTAATGAGTTTTTATGTTTTCCTACTGCTTCAAAGATATTTCAGAAACAAGGGAGACACTATCAGAGGCAGTGGGTCATAAAAACTCTCAGATCCTTTACCTAGAAAATATCATGCCCTTTGCCAGTTACTTTTACTTACCAGTAACATACACAGGCAAGTAAGTCTGGCACTGGTTTTGGGAGACTGACTTGGCATCTTTAAATATTGACATCCATCATCTGGCTTAGGTTGAAAAGATGAAACAGTGCCACTGCTTTTGGTTAAACCTCTGTGACTGAGGGGTAGTCAGTGATAAAGCCTATTCTACCACTACTCCTGAGAGATTCAGGCTTCCCCATCACCAGCAAACACTCCATTTAGCACACAGAGTTGTAGTGTCATAATGCATTAGCACAAACATTGTAGGGGAAAAAAAGCAGAAATCCCTCTAGAGTATAAAACATTAAGTATTTGAAAATTACAATTTAAAGAAAAGGTCTGTGAACATACAAGTCAGACTAGTCACCCACCTCAGTTCGCTTCTCCAAAGCAGCTGTAGCAGAGAGATGGCAATGTGATTAGGCTAGCCAGCTCTTTGTGGTACCAACAGCTGCTATGGCTGTTTGCCAGGATACCCCAAGGCTCCATCACGTCTGAATCCATGCCGTTTTGTAAGCAAAACCATGCAGCACACAAATACGTGGTCACCAATGCCAGCTTGGCAGACTAAGAATAGATCAGCTACGACTATATTAACAATTCTGGATACGAGAGATTGCAAAGTATTAGGATCACATTACAGAGGGGAGAGTGGAAGAAAGGATGGAAAATTAGGTGTAGTTCTGGGCTACTTCACCTCACAAAGTTTAACAGGGAACAGGGCTTGGCTTCATTGTGGATGGAGCACACAGTGCAAAGACAGCTTTCCAAAGCCTACAGCAAACGGTTATGCTGAGATTTCTGCAAGTCAGACTTCCCTTGGGGGCCTGCATCAATGCACCTTGACAGTGGAGGTACCAGGGCAGTCCAGCAGCCCAGCTGGATCCAGAGGCCAGGGAAGGGCGCTTTTCCCTTGTAAAAGCTGAGGCAGCCAGTTTAAAAGAAAGGTTAAAGTCAAGTATTACGTAAGTACTCAAGATGAGAGCAATAGTTTAGGAAGTTGTTTGTTCCCTAAAGCACAGGAACATGGGTGGGTAGGTGAATGAAGGGACAGCATGCTCCAAATGCAGACCCTCTTTCCATAGGACGTGTAGTGATTTTCATGGGTTTCCTTTCCACACAAGACTTTTATAATGGAGTCTGGGCCTGCTGAAGCACTGGAAATTACTAAGGCCATAAAAGAGGACAAATCATTGCTTAAATAAGCAGGGAAGCTTACTTAAGATGCTGAAGGAGAGATCCTGTGGTCAGAGCTTGTCTTTGTCATTGGTGAAAACATAGCATCCAATACTGAGGTGTCAGCAAGGGGTATTGAAGGAGTGCTTACAGCATTTGCTCCTCTGGGTGCCTGTGATCATGTAGAGTATTACACAAGCAGAGAGAGGCCCCATGAAATTGATGTGTTGGTGTAATTTACCAAGTGTACCAAAATACTCTTCTTTTTTGTTTACCAGGCACTGCCATGCTAGAAAGTCACAAAGCTCCCTTGAGTATCAGCAAAAATGAAGAGAACACAAGTTAAACAGACCTATGAAGTGTTTATAAACTGAATTTATTATTAGCTGTAAAAGGCATGTCTGCTTTGTTGTAGGGCAACTGTTCTCAGGCTTGAAGGGTTTGCTAAGCACGGTAAGAGACTGGGAAGGCAGAACGGGTTGTTACATTTTGTTTGCACTGTCAAGAAAATACTCATCACAACCTCTGTGAGAGAAGTTTTGGTCTCTGTGCAGAGCTCTGATCAAGATGTAAAAACCATCACACACAGAGACTGGGAGCTGCAGTGGATAAAAAACATTTCAGTCCAAAGTAATAATGATTTAGAGTGCAGATTCTCTGCCAGGGATAGAATTTACACAGTTCAGAGAATACACACTCATGCTGACAGGGCTGGTTTGACCTCAGGGAACCTGCAGTCCATGACCCTCTCTCTTAGATGCAGCTCTTAAGTAGAGCTCAGGCTGCCACTAGCCACAGCGCCAAGATCTACACAGTTTTGGGGGAACCAGGGTTATGAGCAGTGTATCCCAGCGAACTGCTTGCTTTGCTGAGGGAAGACACCCAACCCTTCACCATCTACAGCTGTCATGGCAAGGAAGCCTGGTCATGCAGGTTAGGTAGATGGTCTCCACACCCATCCCAAACTTGGGAACTAGGGCATCTTGGACATTAGGCATAGACTGAAATTCTGCTAATCTTTAACATGCTCAGTTGTTTGCATGGCAGCTTCACGTGGAGTCTGTTCCCAGTGGAAACTGAGTTTAGGGTAATAATAGAAATTCAATATCACTGTAACAGCTGTACACTGTAACTCTAGCCTTCATATCACCACCTCAGTAGGTGTTAACAAAGTGTCCTGCCATCAGAATGAAAAAAGTGAAGAGAAGTAACCCAAAGCCTGGAAAGACTGCTGCACAAAACTGAAGAGGGTATGAAGTAGGGTTGTTACTGTTTCTTGAGCAGAGAAAAAGGCCTGAGCTCCAAGAAATAAGGATACCTGTTATCCATGCTCAGTAAAAACACAATACCACAATACCGGTGCTTGCTCACAGTAGCCAGTGTCTAGGAAAAAAGAAGAAGCAAATGGAAGAATTTTGACTGCCTTCCAGGAAGCTGGTGGTTTTGGAGCCACAACTCTACTGACCATCAGCAGGGGGAACTCCAAGAAATGGGGACATTCAGTCAGAGCCCCAAATTCCATTCAGTAGTTTCTGAATGTTAGTAATGAGTTGGAGTGTTAGTAGTTAATTTTTTTATATGCAGAAAAACTGTGTCTGTCACATTCATGTGCAGAATTTGGGTGATATTTTTGGGAACTGCTTTCTAATTATAAACCTAATAAGAGGAGTTTTTCAACAAAACAGACGAGCAATGGTTGACAGTGTGACCAGCTCGAATGACAGACACCTTTCTTTACCTCTAGTCTCTCAGCAGGGTGAAAGCCAGAGACGCTTGTACAGAGAACTGCTGAGGAACTACAATCGTCTGGAACGACCTGTAGTGAATGACTCCCAACCGCTCGTGGTCGAGCTCCAGCTTTCCTTGCTGCAGATAATTGACGTGGTAAGTTACTTGCACTCTCTTCTCTGTGGCACCCCTTCAGCATAACAAACCTGATCTCTCATCTAGGGGATACACTCGTCCTCTTTATCAGGCTATCAGAGATAAAAGCAGTCTGTCTTTTGCTAAGCAGCCTCCCTAAATGCTGGAGTACATGCTTTGACACTTTAGAGGAGTGAATATCCTCCTAAAAGCACAGCCATTTCTGACACAACATGAGCTGCAAAGAGATTAATTATGTATTTTTTTCCCATTTGTTTTAAACAGAAAAAAGAATTCAGTCAATTAGAAGTCATGTGTTACTACAAATTATTAACGATACATTCTTCTCAGAGCTATGTGGGATGCAATAACTCAAGACCATGTGCAGCAGTCAAAGCTACCATCACTGCACTTACACTTTTTCATTAGATATTATAATGGCATTGGCCTCTTCTCTCATCATATTTTTACCATGCACTGCAGCTGAATGAGTCTGCCCTGAGATGAGCTTAGAAATACATAAAAGCAAAACCTGGAGGCACAGCCCTCTAATTGTCTTGACTACAACATGCTTTTACAGAATTGGAGATTTGACCCATGAAAAATTTTAACATAATAATCCAAATCCTTTTTTTCATCATGAAGAGGATTCTGTATGATAAACCATGATATATATAGACAGGATTTCTTTCATCTACATGAGAAAAATGAGCCAGGAGAACCATTTTGCCCATCTTCACCCTGTCAGCAGAGCAAACAGGTGAACACACTAGTGCTATCTTCATCCTACCTTTTCCATAAACAGTGTTTGGGGCTGGTTTCTGATACCCTGTCACTGTCATGGAGGGAATGAGGAATAGAGAGAGAGAGATGGAAACATTTGTGCAGTTCCAAAGTGAATTAACAGAAGGCTCAAATATTTAAACTTTTTAAAGCTCTCACAGTCTTTCTGAAAGTGTGTAGCACAGCAGGTGCTCTCCCTGGAGAGGCAAGCAGGACCCTGAAGGTGTAGCCTCCCAGCATCCCAACATGCAAGTGGCAGGTCCAGTCAGCTGTGGTATTCCTGGAGGCAGGCAGCAGCCACCCAGATAGGGTAAGCTTCTTTCTGTTTTGAAATGTTAACAATTGCATCGAACTGGAAGAGAGAAGAAATCAGTACTGTCAACCAAAATCCTCTACATGAATGAAAGAGCAAAGATTTCCTGCAGCTAATTTCAAGTAAATTTCAGCAAGCAATTCTAGGTTTAGCAGAGGCATCTCAGCTCCAAAGATCCTCCTTCAGCCCTTATTTTTCTGTGGTATTTTCTTTCAACCTAATTTGAAGGTTGCGGGTACTAAAGGGGACTCTACAGCCATAGGGCTGTGACTGTACATTTTCAAAGTCAGGAGGAGTTACATAAAACAATTTTTCAACTGTGTTTCACATTCATATATGAAAGCCAACCTTTCAGGAAACTGTCATTTATTTTAAAGCACTTTATCTACATTATGTCAATGTCCTTTACATGAAATTTAGTTCCAGTGTTCCTTTTGGTTGTCCACAATAGGAAATAGGTATGCTAAAGGTTCACATCTATCAGAAATGAAAATTTTCTTCCCTACATCTCTACACCCAGTACAGATGTTAGATGTTAAGCAGTTTTAATCAGAATTAATGACCTGTCCTACGCTTGTGGTCTTGTGAATTGTGCTCAGGGTGTTTTAAAAAATATCCAGAGTCATCTGATATGTTTATCTTGGATGATGTGAAAAGGTGCCTGTCTCCTCAGTGGAGGACAGAAAATCACTTGGCAGGCAAGTCCCTATAGCAAAAAGGTCATTGCATCAACAAGTGGCTAAACCAACCAGCCTGAAAATGCACAAAACATTGATTCTCCATTGTCTTTAAATCAAGAATTGGTGCAGAAATATGCCAGCAACAAGCACTGTACTTGTGAGCCCCTCAACCTCCACTGCTGGCTGGACAGATGGCACCATTTGTCTGCCCCAGTTGCTAAGTAAATGTCTGTTTAGAAAGAGGCTCGTTACAGCCGCAGTGATGTAAAGAGAAGCAGTCAAGCTACAAGGAAGAGATAACCTCTATCAGCTGAGACACCAAGAGGCAAACCAAGTGGCCATCTCTGTGCACTCAGATGGGAGTCTGGGGGCGAGTTGGCTCTGCCTCCTCAGCTGCCCTGCCTGGCAGAAGACAAAGCAGCTGGGGCACAGCTCTTCACTTGGGGAAGACAACAGACAGCATCACAGTCTTGGCCATGGTGTATGCATTAACAAAGTTAAAAGCTGCTCTTTCTGAGGACTTGTTTGTCCAGTGTAGTCCATTACCATAAAAGAGCAGGGTGCTAGGCAGGGTCCCAGCATGAGGGCACTTCTTACACCTTGCTCCCTGGAGAGGAAACAAGCGCTCCATGCTCAGCAAAGTGTCATGTGCCAAGGCATGCCACAGCATTGCTGGACTCACTGAGATGCTTTGCAAGCAGTCACTGCAATGGGCATGAGACAGTGGACCCTGTTCTGTTGGTTTCCCTGCAGGAGAAAACAATGTGAAGAAGATGAAAACAAATCTCCTGTTTTATTGTTGCATGGAAATGAGAAGGGGTCTGCCACTGATACACAAAACAACTTGCGCCATACCCATGCCAAGACCTGGCATCACATCTAAAGCACTTCTGTCTGGGACAGGTTTCATGACATGCCCTCCATAAGTCTGTTTTGTACACATACTGTATTAAAATGTAATGAATCTTAAATAAATCTTCTGCAGACAGCCTGCTGAGAACAGTGTTGGTGACAATCTAGTTGCACTCTGCTACATAGAAAGAAAAGACTGCTCTGAGATCACTGTAGTTTTCCACGCAGTACTACAAGTAACTACTTAAAATCTCACCTCCTCTTCTTACAACCATTCAAAGAAAATGTCAAAGCATGACTGCTTTGGATTAGGCTTTCTGCTTCTATTTGCATGTATTTGCCTACACAGGATAAGTATGGTTTTTAGCATTCAAAGCCAGCCATCATACTCAAAGCTGAGAAGAACATGTTCTCTGCTTGTCACAGTTGTGGTAGACAAATGCAAATGAAGGACTTTAGGTTCGGACTTTTTCCCAAAATTATATTAATTCATAACTACAGCCATGACAGGCCCATTACATTCAGGAAACAAATGAGCAGAAAGAGAGACAGTTACAGGCCCTGTTTAACAGCAGGGTTCAGCTCAGTTTGCCTTGTCCTCTGTGTGTAAGGACAACTTCATGCTGCGCTGTCTCATGTGTATGCCATTTCTGAGGGTCACTTTTGCTTGGAGCCTGACCCCCAGGCACTCCCTGTGCATCAGAAGGGCATTGGCTGGTGATCTCTCCCACAGAGCACTGTCAGGCACTGCCAAGTCCTGCCAACCGAAGCAAGGGTAGACATCCAAGAGTACCTGGAACAAAAATTCTCTTCTTTCTCTGCTAGGTGCAAACTATTTGCCATCATGAATGATGGTTTTCATTCCTCCTGTTGGCATTTGCAGCAGACCTTATCTGAAGGGGTATATATGTGGTTGCACTGTTAAGTTATTAAAAAAAATACAGCTGTTAAGGTCTCTGCATATGGTGGAGTCCTGTAGTACTTTCCTCCTTCAGGTTCAGCCTTCCAGCTGCCACTGTTAGAGGTCATAGTGACAAAAAATGGGACTGCAAGTGACCAGTGGGAAGCCACAAAAGTGCTGAAAAAAATACCCAACAAGCCATGAGTCATTTTGCACTTCCGGAAGCCAAAAAATACATCATTTTCCTGCATTTTGGGCTGCAAACCCAAAAGAAATGCTGTATCTGGAAAAATTTATTATGGACTGTTCTGATTCAATTGCACAGTGTGTAAAATGATTGTACATCCTAAGGACTGCAGGATTATCCCAATCCTAATCACATGCTTGCAAACAATCTCACTTTTAAACTGCAGATATTGTTGCTATGGTGTGTCAGAGCTCTCCACATTTTTGGAAAGCAGCAAGACAAGGTAATGTAAGAGTTTAGCAGGACAACAAAAACAAGGACTCACTTTGGGTATTTATCCTGAAAACTGGGTCTGTGCCTTGCTGTTCATGGAAAACAAGGGAAAAGATCCTCACATACTTTCACAGGTGCAGTCAATATCACTATAAGCAGCATAGTAGCTTAGCAGCACAGATACTTTTGCCTTCTGTACCTAGAACTTATCAAAATGTTGGATTCAAACTTAAGCTTCCACTGGCTTCCCCTAAATAAGAGACTACAGCCCTGAAGGAGTTGGGGTTTTTTATTATTTTGGGTTGGTTTGTGAGGTTTTTTTAGGAAGTGTTTGGTAAGAGAACAACTTTTAAATGCAGGCATCTGTTGACATTGAAGCTGCCTTCAGCTGCCTGCTCTTTTCTCAGGTGATCTGCTCACCGAATAATAGGACTGTTGAACTCAATCTTCAGGAGCTCAGACCTCTTTGCCAGGGAGTTCTCTGAGTGAAAGTTGCCAAAGCTAGAGGCTGCCTGTCAGTATACTGTGCCGGAACATGAAGCTGAGAAGGCAGAAAGGGAGGCTGTGCCTGGCCCTGGGGTGCATCCTGTCTGACACAGCCCTCCTACTGTTGGCTTTTTCACAAAATCTCTGTCAGATCTGAGTGCCGTTAGCAGTTGATATCCTTGTTTTTAAATTATTTTGTTTCATAAGCTTTCTAGGGCTGCTTCTGCAGGTGTATTGGAAGGCCAGAAAGTTCAAGGTTTATTTTCTAGCTCTAATTCACCTCTTCCTTCTTAAACTGACCTTACAGCTTCTAGGTCATCTCCTCCCACCTTTCATTCCAGCACCATCAAACATACAAAAATCGATGCTGGGTGTTATGTAGTAAACCCAGCTCAACAGACAAGTGATTCAAGGAAACAAAAAAAAATATGCGGTGCACATAAGCACCTATTCATTTGTTATTCCCAATATAGTATCAGTATTTAGTGGATTAAACCATAATCCCTGTAGTACATCCCGTACAAATCTTTTACAAATAGATATCTTTAAAAATGTAAGCTTGACCATTCAACTGACTCTTTCAGCCCTTCTAGATTAAAGTATGTATTTTTTGCTTTCCTAATAATGCCTTTGCATTTATTTGTGGGCTTTCTGCATAGCTTTTGCGAGCGATGTTTACTCTGTTTCTCCTTGAAAGACCTCCTCTACCAAACCACGTATCTTTCCGGAAAGTTTTTTTTTTCACTCTCATATTGCAAGAGCCAGTTCAATGAGACCAGAGCAGTGAGGCTGATGCAAAATGGTGCAACTGAGAAGAAAAACAGACTGGACACCATCATAAAAGCTGAAAATCAGTAATTAGTGATCATTAATAGTAGTCATTAAAGTTCCAGACAGAAAAATTACAGAAAGGATTCTAGACCAACAGATTCATTCGACTTAAATCCCAAAATCTCTCTCCTGGTCACAGAACTCACTTAGTGTGATCAATTTTCAACTCTGTGAAGAAAAAATAAAATTCCTCTCCATTTTCATGGGAGGATCTTGAAAATTGGGAAATTCAGGGCTAATTGAGCCATGAATATTATTTTGGCTGTCTCCTATATGCCAGACATTATCAAAATGCCAGTCTCACTAAACCAATTAAACATGTGAATTTGCTAGCACAATGAAGTTAAGCGCCATGGGTAGTATGGCTTCCTGACTAATACAAATTGCACACGCTTGCATGAAACATTATGATGGAGATTTAGTTACCTAAACCTTACTGGCATCTTTTTATTTTGTTTGACTTCTGCCCCACTCAGTGCAGAGTGGAGGCAGCTTACTTAGTGAGCAGCAGTTGCATGGTTTATTTTCTTTCAGCAAGGTCCCCCAAGCTGTACATAGTGGCAGTGGCTCTAACAAAAGAAAGGCTGACTTCCTTCTGAGATTTTCAGTTGTGGTCATCCGGCTTGGGCATTTCACGATAATGAAATAATTTTCTGTCTGACTGGTGAAAAGACTGTACTCTGTTGTTTGTAGATGTGGGAATTTATGTCTTGAGCTCATGTACATTCCTTAATTTTAGGTGACTAATCTGAGGCATCAAGGATTTGCAATAAAGCAGTGAAGCCAAAGCTGTTGGGGTGGACTTGACCCTAGTATATCTTAGTTTCTCTGAGTTCTCTGAGGATAAGTCCTGAGAGACAGTGATTTCAGCTTCTGAGTAAAAACCTTTCCTCCCATTTTCTATCCCTGATCACAGACTTTAAGAGATCACTTGAGTTTTAGAACATGCCCACATTCCCTTATTTTTTGCTGTGCTGTCACAGCAGCATGCAAATATTGGAAGAAAAAGCAAAGGCAACCTTGCAGATAGACTGAGTGTGACTCTCTGATAAGTACTCAGGGTTGGCTTTTTCAACCATACTTTCACTGTTTTCCTTGTTATTTCAAATGCTGGAAAGGACAATTAATAATTAATATCCTGGAATAACGATTTGTGTCTAGTCATGTTTGTTGAAGCACCTGCCAACTGTGCACAAAATACATGGAGGGCTATTTCAGGAGGAGGTATCCACCCTGGAGAATATAAAAACCACCTACATGCTATGTGTGGATGATTTTGGATTTTAATGGAGGACTGACTGCTTTTGTATGGTGACATAACAGCCTTTCCCCCAGGAACTAAGCATGTGTGTCAGTTTATCCAAGCAGTCAGAGAGCAGCACTGTGCTGGAAGGCCATGTGAGGCCCTCTGACCCAGCTTCTGGGGTTTCCATGAGAAGTATTTTTGAAACAGTGGAACAAAGCTGGTGGTCACTCTTCCCAGGATCCCAGAGGACTGTGGGGACAGGGAGTCCTGCAATTTGCAGGTCTTTATGGAGGAACTTGAAGTCAAACAGTCTTAAGACCAGTGCTGGAATCTGCATTGTGTCACAGTTCACAGGAGTCCTGAACTTCAGGGGCTAGAGCAAAGCTACAACCTCAAAAAATAAAATTAGTTTCCCAAGTCAAATACCCACAGGCCCAGGCAGTAGTTAGAAGTAATGTTGCATGTGCAGGGCAAGAACAAGAGTGCCTTTTTTCACCACAATGGAAACTGGAAAATACTTTGGGGGGAAAGGCAAGTAAGACACAAATCAAGTAGGCTTGGGAGACTCTCAGTCACCAGTTGTGCCACTGAGTGGGAGGCACTCTGAAGCCCTGACTGGCAACAGAAACTGGCATTTCTTCTCTTATTTCTTCCTCCCAATCTCACCTTTGGAGAATGCATGGGTTCAGTACTTGCTGCAGTGGCTTTTGTATCCAGGACTTTGAATTAAACTTCCGTATCTGGTTGGTCTCTGACATACAAGGAGCCAAGGCTTTCACAAGGAATACCTCTTGAGGACTTTGATAACCATGCATTATATAGCCTAAGGAATATGGTTGGCATCCCTGTGTTTGCAGGCTTCTCTGGCACAGTCCCTCTTTCAGTGCTGTTCTCCCAGTACAAAGTTCTCTTGAACTCTCCACTCTCACCAGAAGTGATTGCTCCTGGCTCAGGGGCTTGCAAGGGGAGGGCTGTGATCTGACAGTGGCCAAAACCTCCAATATGTAAAGTTCCTGTCTCAAAAGCAAGTGAGTAGACACTGCTGAGAGCAGCAGATACAGATGCAATGGTACTCCCCCAGACTGCTCTTCTGGAGAGAGAAGAATGCAGGTGGTTACAGAGAGAGGGACCACACAGCCTACACAGGCTACTACACTGCCTTTGTAGTAGCTGCTACACAGTGGAAAGACCAAAGGCAGATTGCACTGCTTGCCCACAGTGAAGGAACACATACCCCTACAACACAGGAGGGGACCAAGAAAGGCATGACCTCAAGAAGAAGCCAGTGGCATCAGATGAGAGTGTGATTCAACCCTAGGTGAAAAACACTTACGAGACATCACCTCCAACCATTCATAGGAGAAAATCCTGAGCAACAAAGGTGTTCAGCTGTGAGCACTTGCCTGATGTATCTTCACCCTGATGGGCAACAAAATACTCAGCAGGTGTTTGTTCTTTTGTTACTCCTTTGTATTTTTGTATTTCTCCCCAGTCTTTCACCTTGACTCTGGGCCCTCCTGTCTGATTTTCATCTTCCTCCTGAGGGTGCTTTGTTAAAGGGATTGAGATGAAGTACTTAAACTTTAGGTATCCCTATGTAGTTGGTGTTACCATAGCAAGGTTTATTGCAGCTTACTAATGAGACCCCTCAAACACAAAGGCTGTCCAGCCATATGTACTTGAGTGTTGCCAAGGCAACCTGGGCACTCCTCAAAATTACTGGTTCTGTGAGCCTTCAACCATTCAATGCATTTGAGCTGAGTTTTAGATAATCAGCTGAAGATTGTGGGCAGATTGGTGGTTCAGCAGTGAAAAGGAGTGCCTGTGCAGTCATAGACTGAGCATACAAGTGTTTGAAAGCTTGATCAATTCCTTTGGATATTTTGAGTAAGATCTCACTCAAAGATCAGTGTCTCTGCCAACAAAACTTCCCAAGTCTCCATGTCGATGTCTTCGTGTCACTTGACTGTTTCCCTCCTCGTCTTCAGATCTTCAGGTACAAAAACAGTGGGGAAAAAAAAATTAAAAATTAACTGAAGTAGTGCCAAAGTAATCACACATGACCTCTGAGAGTTACCTGTTCAGTTTGGGACTTTTCTGATCATTGTCTTGAAATAATTCAGTGGCTGATTCAACTCCCACTTCTTTGGCTCTGTGAGAGGGCAAGAATTAATGACTCATGCTGGTCACCTGGTAACAAATGCCTTGCTACAGAGATGACATGTAATCATATGATGTGACTACTGAACCAGGAAGGACTTTGGGTTTTTTTGTCCAGGTGATATGACCCAGGTAATGATGTGGCCAAGGGCAGTTATGTTTCATTTAGATGTTGACCTGGCAAGGGAGAATCTATTGACAGGTGGTGGTGCACAATGAAAGCAGATGTACATACACTGTAAGCTTCAAATTTAGGGCAGGGAAAAGAAAACCAAACTAAAACATTCACATGTCACAGCATGTGCACCGGAACAAACCAAACTCTCACTTTCCATGGGTCAAAGGTGGCTGTAGGAATAAGCAGATATCCAGGGCAGAGGATTAACTGGAGTCAGGCTGGAGATAGAAAGGGGAGAAAATGACCCAGATAAATACAGGAAGGATTTAGAGAACAAGTGTTAGACTCACTAGTGACCACAGCTTTTGCAGCATTTTTAAATACTGGGAGCAAAATCATTTGTCTGAGCTGAACATTTGCAAATCAGGAGGACAGCCAAGGAAGTAATGGAAAAGCACCTCTGGGAGCTGATGATTTTCAGCCTCACCAGAATCTTTGCAGGGCTGCTTTCAATGCTTTGCTGCACGGAAAGATGGGAGCTAAGAGCCGGCCCAGCGCAGAGGGAAGCTCCTCCCCAAGGCTGACAGTGCCAAGACAGGAATCTTGAACAGAAAAGGAAGTGTCATAGGTTATTCAAGTTTTCTCCTGGGAGGAAAGGCATTCTCTCAACTAACCTTTAAACCCCTCTCCACAAACCAATGACACAGAGTGAGAGAACTGCCTCCAGCACTTCCCAAGCTCAATAATTAGCTTTTACTTAGGCAAAGCTAAGTGACTAGTGATCTCCTGAGACAGAGTAAAGCACACACAGGTTATTTGCTCCAAGTTACTTTTTTGTGAGTGTCTGTGTAACAGAAAAATACAATCCCTTCTGTGCTTAGGTATTTTAGAAGTGCACACAGCACACAGGTCCTGATGAAAATGGCAGGAGCTGTAATTCCTTTGCAGCTCTGGAAAGGCAAAGCAACCAGCCCACTGCAAAGGCCAAAGTATTTCCTTACTGAAGGCAAAGCTACGTGGCTCAGTAAACCACCACAAAGATGGAAAACTCCATAAACACCTCAGATCTTAAATGCCTCTTGCTCTAACAAAGGGTGGATTCAGACTCAAGATTCCCATGGCTCTCATCTCCTCACAGCCCCAGTAGGCACTTTTTCCTTGGTTCCTCAGGGTCCTTCTCTAGAAAGGACTTAGCAAGAGAACTACACCTGGATAAATGCCTGCCCAGTGTAAAGTCAGTGTCATGGTTTGACACTGGCCCAATGCCAGGCACCCATGAGAGTTGCTCACTTGCCCTCCCCTGCCACAGCTGGGCAGAGGAGAGAAAAAAAAATTAACAAAAGGTTCATTGCGTTGAGATAAGGAGCAGGGGAAAACACTTCCAAGGGCAAAACAGGCTCAACTTAAAGTTGCAAAGTGAATTTATTATTAACAGAATCAGAGAAGGATAATGAGAAGTAAAATAAACCCTTAAAACACCTTTTACCCCCAGCCCCTCCCTCCTTCGCACCCACAGCCCAGGGAGGCAGGGCAGGGGGGTTTGATCAGTTCATCACC
>VXBT01012543.1:34474-105489 GCA_013400235.1 Oriolus oriolus
ATCCACCCGCTCCGGCGTGGGCACCTCCCCCACGGGCTGCGGGTGGATCTCTGCTTTCCCCGTGGATCCCCATGGGCTGCAGAGGCACAGCTGCCTCACCATGGTCTGCACCACGGCCTGCAGGGGAACCTCGGCTCTGGGGCCTGGAGCACCTCCTCCCCCTCCTTCTCCACTGACCTTGGTGCTGCCATGTTGTCTCCCTCACATGTTCTCACCTCCTCCTCTTCTCTGACTGGAATCCCAAATCTTGTGACTTTGTTCTGATTTTCTTCTTAAATGTTATCACAGAGGTGTTATCAACCTCTCTCACTGGCCCAGTCTTGGCCAGCAGCATGTCCATCTTCAGAGCCATCAGCCATTGGGTCTGCTGGACACGGTGGAAGCTTCCGGCAGCTTCTCACAGAAGCCACCTCTGTGGCCCCGACGCTACCAAAAACCAGGACATGTAAAACCAACACAGTCAGCTTTGCTGCTTCCACAAACCAGGCACTTCTGGCAAACTCAGTTCCTTGTTTGAGAAATACATTGTTCTGTCATGCAATAAGAGCGACCCATCAGGCTGCATCTGTTGACCTGCACTGCATATGGAAACGTTTTCTGTGCTTTGCCAAAATGTCAAATGCCATTTAAGAGCTCAGCAGCCTGAAGGAAAGGATGAGAATAGTCTCTGAATGGCCAGGAAAACATCCTGAAGTGACATTTTATTTCACCAAAGGTAAGAGAGACATGAGCAGCCCAAAGCCCAAGTTAGACCTTGTGTTTTTGCTGCTATCTAAACAAGATAAAGAAGACCATTGTTACTGTCTAGAAAAGCTTTTGAGAATTCAAAAAGATAAGTTCTCCTTGGACTACAAAACAAATCTAAGCACAGTAGCCCTGTGAAAAGCAGGCAAAGCAGACCTAAGACAATAAATTTAATGCTATGTGAAATACCTGGCTGAAGAATTGTTTGGAGTCAAAGCTGATTAGCGAGGTCATTAGTATCTGACACACAGATAAACAGGTAAGGACAACAAACTGTTTTGTGAAATACAGAAGTCAGCCCGAGATGTCTTCCTTTGCAAGCTGTCAAATATAAACTTACTGTGCCAGACAAAAATGAGCTTCCTTGTAATTCAGAGCCACATATGAAAGGCTCCTGATGGAAGGGATCTCCACGTGCTGGAAACCCACAGCCTCACAGATGTACATTGGACTTCAATGCATTCCCCTGTGGTTTACATAGGTAGATGAGAAAATGAGGAATGTCCCCTCTTCCCCTTCCCTGTGGGTTTCATTGTAGATGGGGAAGATCCTTAACTTTGCACAGCGAAGGCATTGGCTGACTGTTGCTGACCATGTTTTTAATCATCGTGTTCAAGCTCATTTAAGAGTGCACAGAAAGTCTTTGTTAGGAGGACATGTGCAGCTTACAAGTATAAAGCATTATTTGGCTAACAAAACAAAATATTGTTAGGATTTGTTGTGCAATTCAGATGACCGTCATGCTCACCAGCCCTACAGGACACCTCAGGAGTCATTGGTGGCCAGGAATGCATCAGTGAGATGGGCTGGTGGCTGGCCTCTCAGGATCCCTGGGACACTACCTCTGTGTTGGCTGGGTTGCTTTCATTTCCCAGGTCAGTGGACACAGGTAGCTCTGATGACTCTATCAATTACCAATGCTGGGATTATTCTTTAGGATTTTATTTTTCAAGATGGTGTTTGAATCCTTCAGCATCTAAAAACTTGCCTCAGCAAGCCCAGTCCTTCTCTTATTTTTCTGCAGATTTTCTTACAATTGCTTCAACCACAGCAACCAAGGGAACAAAAGGGGGTGCAAATGGACCAGGCCTCTGGAGGTGGGTTGTGGTTTGCACAGAGAGAGGCATAAATTTGCTGGAGCAGCAGAGAGGAGAAAGGGAAGCGTATGAACAGTATAACAACATAAAATCGCATCTGATTTTTGTGTGGCATCTCACAGCAGCAGAAGCAGTGTAGTCAGGTCTCAAGGGGACTCAAGAGGAGGTAGTGTGATAGACAGTTTTGTGTGAATCACTATGGCAAAGACCTGTTTCTTGTCTGAAATTTATCTTTCCTGGGGACAGGAGCCTGGCTGCAGAGCCTATCTCTGGCCACAGTGCCAAAACTGTCAAGAATCCTCCAGACCAATGATGTCTCCCTTTCTAGGTTGTGGTATTTCTGGAGCTCCAACAACCCAAATGAAAGGAGATCATGCTACAGACAAGGTTCATGTTAAGAGTTCAGCAGTACCACTGGTGCAGTGTCTGGTGTGTTGGGGAGTCAGTAGTTAGGAGACTTCTCTGGGCAGTTCTCCTTCATGCATTAGCCTAGGACTCTGCAGTTCCTGCATGGGACACAGAAGAAGTAACTCCAGAGGACTCACAGAAGACCACACACCCCTAGGGTTGCAGCTCAGTCAGTGTAAGATGTTGCAGTTTGGTTTTGAGCAGCTCATCCCTGACACTTCTGGGGTAGTTTCTTTGCATATGTACTGTGAGGGTAGCTCAGGAGGGGAGAAAAGGCAGAATGAATGTAGCTTGAGGTGAGCAGAGTGGTATTTTTTCAAAGTGAGTAAGGCAGTTTAGGTTTTTCTACCTTGTTAGAGAGTACTGCAATAAGGACATGACCAGAGAGGGCCTGCATGTCCAGGGAACTCTGCATGATTTAAATTCCTGCCAAACAGCTTCCATTTGCAATGTCTCCCACCCCAAACACTGCAGACAGCCATGTAAGCTTCCTAGGGCATGGCCACACACAGGGACAGCTGGGCACACAGAGAGCCAGTCCCCCTGAGTATGGCAGCCTCAGCTCCTGGGAAGTGCAGGTCGTGGCTGTGGTGCTGTTACCTGTAAGGTACCTGTGTGTCTCCACCACTGTAACCACACAGCCCTGGTTCTCCATCCCCACTGTGCAGGGTCCTGCACCTGCAGGGTAACTGCTGAAAACTGGGCACTTTGTCACTCCCCAAAGAACTTGGGCACCAGCTGGGTGGTGAGAGCATCTTGTTTCTGTTGTGAGTAAGAGATTCTTCCCCATGGCCTCTGCATGCAGGTCTGAACCTGTAGGCTCCTGCTCTGTGCAGGTACCATGTGAGCTCCCTCTCAGGCAGCATTTGTGTCCTTTTTGTCAAGTGATAACTTCTGCCCAAGGCCAGCCCTTCCTTTCATTTAGCCAGAGCTAAGTTACGTAGCACTGACGCTCAGAAAGAGCAGCTCTTCTGGCCGTATTTCACCATTGCTTTGCAGTGGTAGCAAATACAACATAAAATCTCTCCAACTATGACACACAGCGTGGTACTGGAAAACATCTTGTTTTGAGCAAGTAGCTAGAAGGTAAAATTCAGTAAGGAGTTCGTCCCCAGAAAAATGAGAGAAATAATCTATTACTTTCCTTTCTATTGCTGATCAGTTGTGATAAACACTGGGGGTCTGTCGGTTTAAAGGACAGTAAAAAAGTCACTATTGTCTGGGCCAAATAGTGGTGTTCCAGTGAGCTCACAATCTACTCCATGGAGTTTGGTTTATGTACGCTGAATGTCTGGATTCTCTAAAACACACAGAAACGCTTCCACTTCTAATCAAACTGTTTCATCCCTTTTTCTCCTGCCTTTTCTTTCCTTCCTCCTTTTGTTCAAAGGATGAGAAGAATCAGGTGTTGATTACCAATGCTTGGCTGCAGATGGTGAGTAACCTCTGTCAATAAAGTAAAGAAACTGTCTAATTGAAAACTACTGAATGTGATTTCTTAGCTGAAAAGCAAGACTGCTATCTTATAGCTTGTGTATAATGTAATACAAGCAGGCATTTTGAGTCCTTTAAAATTTCCCTAGTGCTCCTTTTAGCACTGAAAATTAAATTCAGGAGATTAACGCTATTCCTGTGGACAGGACAGACCTGTTGGCCTTTGGAGGATGAAACCAACTGCATTGTTTCGCCAGTGGATGTAGGGATCTAGTAACAAGGAGCCCAGAGTTAGAGTCCCATCACAGCTAAGAGAATCTTCAAGACCCTCTCCATAACCGGTGATGGGGACTTATGAGCAAGCCAGGCACCCAGTAAGACCCAGGCAACCTGCACTTGCCACTTATGGGAAAATCCCACCTCTGCCTGAAACTGGGAGCCAGGACACCTGCACCTGAACACAGAAGTGGTCACTGGACCACGTGGAGACTACTCATAGTGGGTGGTGGGGTGTCCAGGGACCACAGAGAGCCCGATGCTGCATTGCTGCTGGCAGTGCCCAGGCACCTCTCTGGGATATTGCCTTCCCTTGTGCTTTACAAACCTCTTCCATAAACATTCCTCCTTCCTCTTCTGCAACTGCTCCAGTTGAGGATTCACCTGCACTGCTCATGCAGGATAAGCAAAACTGACCTTCACAAAGGGCTTTGCAGGAGGGAGTTTCCCATCAGGTCTGCCTGGCTGCCTGTGGTGAGGGATACAGTGTTTTCTTATGCTGTGTTAACAGATCTGGTCAAGGGCTTGTGCTCAGGAAAGAAGCAGTTCTTGAAGGAAAAACCAGTGGGAGACTTGAATGATTAATTCTGCTTTGACTTTCACAGCCAAACACCATCTCATATTAGTATGTTCAACTGAACAGGCTGTTTCTTCCCCAGCTACCTGCTGGGATTTGCAGAAGAAATGAGCGGTTTTATATTGCAGAAACTAACCCAGACAAACCTGTATGACTACAGACCCAAGCCTGTGGGTGTCCTGTCCCTTGCAGACATGTTCTTCAATTATCGCACTGATAAGGGTTTCCCTTGCATCCTTTCCACTGGGCTTCACTGTAAGTCTCAAGGTTCATCCCAAAAGCTGTTTCTGTACCTTTCTTGAATTAATTGTGTTGAGGCAGAGGAGATGGGATCAGAAACAACCCCTTGGCATATAAAGTTCACTTGCCTACCTCTCAAAGCAAAGTTGTTAGTAAAAGAGTCACCCAACCTTTGTAATAGATTAAATTGTTTCCACCCAACGGGGACTCTTAAGACCATGGTCCACCTGCCACTGACCACCTCAAAAACCACTTCACCTCAGAACCAGCATACCTCATGGAGATGCCTACTATATGTGCCAGCTTTCTTAGTAATTAAAGCCGAGCATTAAACTATTATCATGCTGCTGCCATTGCTGCTGGCAAAATCTGTTCTTTTGCCATAATGTTCCAGAGAACTTAGGAGAGTTTTACAAACTCATATAATCTGATGTATGTGTTTGCCAACAGTCCTGGGTTGATGTTTACTTGTCTTGGGATCAGTATGAATACCCAGGAGTGCAGAACCTGCGATTTCCTGCCGACCAGATTTGGGTACCAGACATTCTGCTGTATAACAGGTAAGCAAGATGTGAAATGGCTGGTAGGAGACTAGAACTAGGTGCTGAAAATCAGCTGTGCTTCACTGATACTATGGGCCTCTTGCCCTCTAGATTTGGCTCTTACACTTAGAGAGTAACAAAAACAAGCAAGCATCAGCTAACAGGTTTTTCTAACAGCCTAATTCTTCCTTGCTGTAGTGCTGCAAATGTCTTCTTCAACTTTTTCTCAGTGAACACAGAGAGAAAATGATCTATTTTCTCTTCAAAATTACCAGATCTGCAGGAGAACTATTGCCACATGTCTGTCATAGTGTTTCTGATTGAAGTAAACAAATGAATTTTCTTCTCACTTTCTTTACCACATATTTTACAAACCTCTCCCATCATTCTTCTTCTACTCTGAACACTCTCTAATCTGTTTTTCCTTCTCCAGATATGAATCTAGCTCTCTAGACAATATTTCTGCAGTGCTGAACGAAGTGGAAGCTCTCTAGACATCTGTTTCCTTAATGCTTTCCAGGAGGAGGGGATTTGGAGTTTTCTCTAATAATAATTCTGGAGTTATTTTTTGATCTATTGCAAACCCCAGATGTTTTAGTTCAGCTCTGCTGGCTTACTAGATTTTCCCTGTTATGTCTGTCTCTGACAGTTTTCAGGGTAATGCTTTCTAATTACTTAGATTAAATTTCATTTTGTTAGTTTCCAGAGTTCACCAAGATCCGTCTTCCATTCCAAACCCTCACTACAAGCTATCCAAAGGAGGCCCGGAGAGACCTAGCTTGTTTAAGTGTTTTTCTTTACTTCAGCTTTGCTTTTTAGTATCTCTTTATTCCTTTTCAGTCTCTAAAAAGGAGGCATACAGCTTGGTCCATATTACTGTCTTTTATAAGAACATGCTGACATTCAGATAGATCACCAGCCTCCTCTTAGTCAGAAAAATAGATTGATTTGATGCATTTGGCCCTTCACAAATCTGTGCCAGATGTTTCACCCCATTTTCTTTGAAGTTAGGCTGATGTGTCTATAATTTCACCTTTAAAGGAAGTCAGAATTCTCTTTGATCTCCCCTAATTCACCATGCCCTTCCCTCTTCTCCATGAGCTCTCACAGATAATTGTTAATGCTTCAGAGGGTATTTCGGCCAGACCTTTCAGTTCTCAAGAGTAAATTTCATCAGCTCTGCTGAGTAGAATCTGTCTTATCTACATTTCCTTAACCTGTTCGTCCCCTCTTCTGCCATGGACTCCTGCCACTGTGTGAGAATTAATTGCAAAGCATGAAGCACACAAGGTGCAGGATACTGCAGCTCTCTGCACCCTGTTGGTTTTTTTCCCTTCCATAACAAGTGAGGGATCAATCTGATCCTTTGTCTTTTCTTTGTCCCCTTGTATTTATAAAAGCTTTTTTGTTGCCTTTTACGTCTTTGATAATTACCACTCATTCTGGACTTAAGCTTTTCAGTGTCATCCCCTGTTTTGTGTTGAGGACAATACTGAGGACTGAGGACTCAAGACAAGGATAAAAAGCAGATCAGAAGAGTAGTGGGAGCTCTGAATTTTTTACATCTGATTGAAAAACAGGGTAAGGATGGTGTAGTCGTGCAATATAGACCTGCACATAGCCACTACAGGCAAGGCTCTACAAGTCAGGGGATCTGTCTGTGGTTAATCTCTTCCCAAGAGACCCTCTGGAACAAACCTCCAGACCTGCTCCTTTGAAGAATCACATCCTTGTCTGATTTAATTTAACTCCTTTAATTTTCTCAGAATTGTTGGACTAGTAAAGAAATTCTCTTTTCTTGGTCCTTTTTGCTCTTGGAGTCTCAGTGGATCTCCTCTTACAAGCCCCTAAAATAACTTCTCTGCAGCAGTTTCTTCCAATGCTAGAAGCAAACTCTTGTCCTCTCTGCATCTCAGGAGACTGCAGAATTGTTACATCAGGCCACCACTGCTGTTACAACAGATATCTGGCTAGGGTAACAGATAACTTGATTTATGTGGTGAGCTGCCTCATTTTGACAGGTGCCCTAGAAAAGCCTCATTGTCCCAACTGTCCAGTTTTTGGATACAGTTAATGTGACCCTTTTGCCACTTTTCCTTCTGCCTTTGTTCTGAGACATGCAACACTCTGCATCTCACTTCTCTGCGGGCATTGCAGCGTGCAAGCAACCTGCCCAGGTGCAGGCCAACAGTAACTACGAGGAACTGAGATATTGGTCAAAGGTAGACTCTTCACCCAGATGTCGGAACTTAATTCAGCCGAAAGGTTATTTTTATGTTGACAGTTACATCTTTACTCACACATCAGCTTGCTTTTTCTTTGTTTTGTTCTGTTTTGTTTATACTGTATTACAGTGCAGATGAAAGGTTTGATGCAACATTTCACACAAATGTGCTGGTGAACTACTCTGGATCCTGCCAATATATTCCTCCAGGTAGGGCACAGAGAGTATTTGTTTACTTTTAATCAAATAATTTCAAGTAGTTTTCCTTCATGAATGAAACCAAGGTATTTAAAATCTGTCTGTGGAAATTTTGCAAGCTGTCTAATAATGGGACAGACCCACTATGAAAATTTAAGTCCACTATCAGTGGTGTATTTCCACTTTACATATCAGTAAAACGTTCTCCTGAGCAGTTTGCTCAGAACATCCAGAGGCCCACCTGAGGTGTCATCCACAGTAAGGTGGTGTGCACCATCTCATCATGTTTCATGTGCAGTCCCGCTAGGTCTTTGTTGTGTGGAGAGGTGAGCAGAGGAGACCCCAAGAGCAGCACTCACTCAGCACTGAAGCCCTTCCTGCCAGGCTGAGGCTACCAATCCAGGTGAAAAGACAAACTGGGATTGGTCTCAGCCAGCTGGGCCCAAGTCTCAGTCTCTTTTCACCTGTGCTGCCCGCATGGTCCAGCAGCCAGGACTCACCAGCAAACACACAGGCTATCCCACAATTGCTCACTGTGGTGGACAAAAAATTCCTAAACTTTGTGTCATAGCATAGCATAGTCTCCAAGCAGGTCCACAGGGCCCACTGGGGATCAGCAAGGCGTTTCCTGATGGCTGCTCCACTGTTGTTCCATACCCCTTAGACCCCTTAAAGCATCCCAGAAAGTGAACTAGACACATCCAGAGTAAAATTCAAGGCTCAGTTAGCACACAGATGATAAAGGCCAGCACTGAGCAAGGTTTAGCACAACAAAGTATTGTTAAGGGACTGTGGGTCTGAGGCAGGCCTGACCAGGAACTCCTTTCACAGAGCTGGTCACAGTGCACTCAGCCCCTGGAGCGTACTCTTTGTACTCTTTGTTTCTGTCAGACCAAGCAACACTGCCTATAACCTGCTAGGGCCAGCCAGCACTGGGAGACAGGCTGGGCTGCTCCTGGGTGGCCATAGAGTCCCGGGCAACCTACCTCAAGGATGCAGTGAGAGCGATCTTCCCTGGTGGTGGAAGGGAGGTTATGCCACTCATGGCAGCAGCTTCCATCTCCAATACTTGTTTGGTTACCCCATGACTGTATCACACAGTGTTTTTGAAGACGAAATTTGCTCACAATCAGAGACAGATAAGGGTAAGGAAATGCACCCTGCACAAGCTTGATCATGACTGATTTCTGTCTACAGGCATTTTGAAGAGCACGTGTTACATTGATGTCCGCTGGTTCCCCTTTGATGTGCAGAAGTGTGATCTGAAGTTTGGCTCCTGGACTCACAGTGGCTGGTTGATTGACCTGCAGATGCTCGAGGCTGATATTTCCAATTACATCTCAAATGGAGAATGGGATTTAGTGGGTAAATTGGCCAGCCTACAAATTTTCAATAGTCTAATTTTCAAAGGCAAACCTCAAATGTATAGAAATAAACCATCAATTGGACATGGAATATAGATACTAAAAATATATATCTAAGAAGAGCAAAAAAGAGAAAAAACCCCACATATCACAGACAGCCTTTCAGCAACGTTCATTGAACTGTGTCTGAAAACACTGTGTTCTGAAGCAATTGCCTGCCACTGAGTACATAAATGAAAGCTACTAGTCCTGACACATCTGAGCAGTTTGTTAGTACTAAACTTGGATGTGTCTCGTGTAGGTTCATGGAACACTACTGTCACATTTACTCTAATATAACAGCAAAATTGATTGTTGTAAAAAATATTTCAGCAAAACTTTTACATAAATGGATCTTTCTCACCCAGAAAACCATCAAAGTGTCTACCAGTTCATAAAACCTGCCGATTAGTATGTCTCTGTTCTATGCTTTGGAAGATACCTGTATTTTAAAAAGAACTTATGCCCAAAAGAGCTAGTTATTCAGAGTGAGCTTCTAGTGAGTTATTTTGAACTCATTTATGCAGCTGTAAGTCACAAGCAATGTTACAGAAATTGATGGAACTTAGACAACTTCAAGGAGAGGTTGCAAGAAAGACGCTTTGTCTCCCAGTCTGGATATACAGATGAGGAAATAGCTGCCCTGACCAACTGCATGTAGTATTTTTACCATTTAGGGCATCTGAGAAATTATATTCAGTTTTATAAGAAGCCAGAGGACTCCATAGTGAAGTCCTCCTAAAGTCCAGCTGTTTCAGAGCACTCCTCCCTGTCCAGTGCTCCGTTGTAGTGGGTATCTTTGTCCAATAACTTTGCATATCTGGTTAAGAGTCTGTGGTTTATCTGCCTTCAACCCTGACCAAGGGAGAACAAAACAGGCACTTACTTAGCTCATACAGCAAAATCATTAAGTAGCACCTCAGGCAAGCCATAGCTATATCCTTTAAGGAAATTTTGCTGAGCCCCTGTCAAAAGGCACACATTGTCACATCATCTGTCACGTCCAGAGAAACCAAAGAGAAGTGAGCAATTTTGGCACGAAAGATACATGCCAAACTCAGGTGCAGAGTTCTTCCAGCTCTCCTGACATTTCCACTGCTGCAGCAGTTGCCGTCATGCATCATGTCAGGCAATCCGCTGCAGCGGGATCACCGTGGGCAACCCTACAGTACATCTGTATTGGACAGCTATATCTCTTCACCTTCAGATATGATAGACTTCGAGCTTAACTTGACATCCTTTTTGAAGATTAAGCCATACCCTGTCTGTTTTTCCTGACAAAAAAGCACAAATATGTATAGAGAATCACAGAAAAACAAGAAGCAGTGGCACTTGCCACACAGAAAATCTGCTGCATGTGCTAGTGAATATCATATTAACAGTATGTTACCATTCAGAATGTAGGAAGGCAGAATGCACATTTTTCTTGTTGAGGCTGTGATGCCCAGGACTGTTTTGTTCTGGCCCAGATGAGCTTTATTGGCTAAGCTAGGTTCAAGTGACTCAGAAGGCATGAAAGTAAACCATAGAAAACACAGGAGGTGGACTAGGAACAGCAGAGGTAGCACATGTTGGCTCATAAACCATCACTTCTTGGTCCAGTCCAGGGAGGTAACTGGGAGTCCTGCACCTCTCCCCACTGCTCTGATCATCCTCTCTGTAGGTGTCCCAGGGAAGAGGAATGAGATGTACTATGAATGCTGCAAAGAACCATATCCAGATGTGACGTACACTATCACCATGCGTCGACGCACCCTCTACTATGGCTTGAACTTACTCATTCCCTGTGTTCTCATATCTGGCTTAGCGCTGCTTGTATTCCTTTTGCCAGCTGATTCAGGGGAGAAGATTTCTTTAGGTAAGTGCTAAAATATTCATTTGTTTCATAAGCATCCTATAAGATAGAAAATAAATACCTCATGGTGCTAGGGTGCTTGATGAATAAAGATTTCACTAGAAGATCAATAGAAGTACTTTTTTGATTGTAGGAACAAGGATAACAGCTTTCTGTATGGCATTCACACATCTTATGCTAAACACTTATAAACTCTTTTGGACTGGGAGGAAGCTGAACTTGTTGCTGGCACAGACGGCAGTGATAGTATTCTGTCACACCTGTTGTTGTGTTCTTTAGTATGTCTCAATGCATTTCACAGCTCATTGACCCTCTTTTCCAGATAGGACATACTAGGAAGCAAAGAGTGAAGGGCTGTGGACAGCAGCAGTTGGGCACTGGATTTTCACCTTCAAAGTTCAGCTCTAAAACACCTAACCATGAGTCCCCTATGAACACAAAGGAGTGACAGCCATGGAAGGGCTAAAATGAGATTTACTGTTGTGTATGTTGATAAAAATGGGAAAGGTTCTTCCAAGAGAAGATAGGGAAGAGCTGTAAATACACCAGACTGGCCCAGATGAGACCTTAAGGGTTAATTGTGCATGATTCTGTCTCAGGACTGAGACTTTTAAATCATATGAAGTGTCCTCAGTGGAGGTTTTTTTGGTAAAGAAAACCAGGTATCTGAGCAGCCTGTCTTACAAGAAGTAAAACACAGGCTATCGGGGGTATAACTGCTGTCTGTGAAATATAGGATGCAGATAAGGAAAAGAGTTATTTGAGCTGAAGTACAATGTTGACACAAAAATAGGAGCTAATGTTCATGCACTGACCTTTTGATTTCTCAGTATCAGGGTGGTTAGGTTTAGCAATAGCCTCTCCAGATAGAACAAAGAGCTTTTAAAACAGACTCCATGTCTTTGAGGGATGTTATGTAATATGCAGTAGGAAAACCCAGACTCCTGTCTGTGCAAGTCTCTCCTAGCCCTTAACAGCTATTTGGGCTTTGTGCAATGTTTTGGAAAAGCACTGTAGTTCACCAGTTTTGCAAGCTTCGTTTCACCCAGCAGAAAAGATTGCTCTATTACTTTGAGAGAAGCAAGGGTTTGTGTGTATTTGAGAAAAGTGAAAAGAGAGCAGATAAAATTGAATCTAAAAATGCTCACACTTTGTGGAAGTTCTAATCTGCACTGACAGACATGAAGTCGTGGGTTTGGCTTATCTGTATATCAGGACAAAGCTATATTTAACAGCAAAGACATCAGGGGAGCAGCTGCAGAGTTCATTTTCCTCATTCTTCCCAAACATGTTCACTCCCTCCAGGTATCACTGTCCTTCTTTCCCTGACTGTATTCATGCTGCTTGTGGCTGAGATCATGCCTGCAACTTCTGACTCTGTCCCACTAATAGGTAAGTTGATTTTCTCTGCTTTGTGCACCATGTATGATGCCTCTCAAGAGCTGTTCAAAGCCAATTTGAGGACGAATTCTTTTTGTTACTCTAGTTTTGCATTCAGCAACATCAGGAGTAAATGTCAGGCTGGACTTCATCTGCATGTGTGGAAAAGGACCTACATGAGGTTAGAAAGAGGCACTGGAAATATTAGATAAGCAGGTAACTGCAAGGATTGAAAGGATATAGAATCAACACTGCAGAAAATTCATCTTTCTTCTTCTGCATCATCCCACCTCCCTGCTGTAACACAACTCCTTCCCACCTTCCTCCTTCTCCTCCTCTTCTCTCTATCTGAAGAGCAGTTCAGGATACAACAGTCAAAATTCAAATATATCACTGGAGCATTTTTAATATGTACTGAAAACTATGGGTCAGATCATCATCTTGGGATTGTGGGCCAGACAGACATTGTTACATCCTCTGTTTTTATAGGACCACCCCTTTACCTTGGTCTCATGGGGCCTTATTGCAGAGTAGAGAAAATAAACCTGTCCTATTTTACAAAATAAAAAAAGAATGGACACTACCTGAAAGACCTGTGAGTACAAATCATGGCTAAAGTACACGTTCTAGATGGTAGAAATGAACAAAATAGTCAACAATATATCTAGGTGCTGGTGGAAGGTGCACCTCACAACTGTATAATGAAAGCCTCCAAAAAGTTGTGTAGTGACTAGGACAAAAAAAGCATTTACTTATCCAGCTTCATTATCTCTCTTCAAGTGTTTAAAGCTAGGCCTGACTCTGGGGAAGGAGGATAAGCATGCAACAATAAGGACGGTAGCACACATAGGCAAGACTTCCTGAAAGCCTCCAAAAAACTTACACATATTAGTGAAAGTCAGCAGGATTCTTGACTTTCAGTCATACAGGAACTTCCAAAAAACTAACAAAACCCGTTTATGAACATATACCTAGGACACAACGGAGACAGAAACAATTCTAAGAGAAACTTGTGTGTAGGCAGGAGACGCAAGCCATCTCGAACCACTGTTGACATAACTTTGCTTTGTATAATACATAGCAAACCCCATTTAGAATTAGTAAAGGGGTACACTTGCCTGTGGCCAGTCCACTAGCTTTCATAGGAACAGTTTCTACTAATACAGTCTTCTATCACAGAAGGTAGGATTTGTACCAAGAACAGCTATGAATAGTTATGTATTTTTACAGACTTTGATGCTGTAATAACAGACAATTTCTGCTTATCAGAGAATTGCTCCCTTCCATAGTATTCCTAATTTAAAGCCCTGCCCCTAACTCCTTGCTCCACTCTAAATTGGTAGGGAGACTGCTTATCCATTTGGCTTCTGCACCCAAACAGCCCTTGTTCAGCAAGTGCTCAAAGCTGGGCTGTGCAGGTCAGTCTTACATGATCTTGAGTTCTGAAAACCTTATCCTTACTGTAACAAAGTAACATAGCATCTTCTCTTCACAGTGGCCTAACAGGTGATCCCAAATGGGATATTTTAGCTGCTGAACTGAATATGCCAGGTCATGATCACAATTTTTCAGTGTGACCTCTGGTCCAGTTAAAATCCTCAGAATTAATATGAGGAAAAGGAGTACATTTGGAAAGCTCATTCAGTTTTTGAGGAATCAGCATGGTTAGCAACAGGTTGCAGGAATAAACAAATCTTCTAAAGCATGTAGTTTGTGAGGGATGCAGATAATTTGATCTTGAAGCAGAAAGATCCCTTGCTGATCTGCTGAAGGGTCACTGTTACTGGTCTTCATGCATGTGGACGCAGAGATACTTTGAAAACATTACTCCACCTGCTTTAAAAATATGTGTTATATTCTTAGGGCCTGTTCGTAAAGCTGCCCAAAGCAGAGACTCTCTTACTCCACACATCCAACTTCTCCAGATGAGAGATTCCGATTTTTTGGTAGCCTACCAACTATCGTCTTAACACATGTTAAAAACAAGTCCACTTGTTTTTCTGTAAAGAGCAAGTGACAAGACTTGGCCTAGGAATCAGTAGCAGGCTACTCAGCACCTTTGAGCACCAGGACCCTGCTGCTCCTGCTGCAGGGCTGTGGGTAGAGCTTTCCTTTCCACAGTGAGCCATCCACTTTCTGTGCCAAGAAATGTTCCAGTTGGACAGGCTGGCCCCCTGCTCTCACTCAGCTTTCTTGGGGTTTGCATTCACATCAGTAGCTAGCTGCTCCTTGCCCAGCAGCATGTCTGCTCCCACCCTTCTCTAGCACACCCTGCCTTTTGGGGAAACTATGCATTTTCAAACCCCAGTTTTCAACTGCACACATCTATGCAAAGAAAGTCACCACAGTATTTCAAAAGTTGAATCCTGCCCTTTCACAGAGATGCCAATGAAAGGAGAAAGCTGAACCAGGGAAAGATGCCTCTGTTTCTGTTTAAAACATTAATCACCCATAGCACAGCAATAAGCTCAACCATTTAAATGAAAAGCGTTAAAGTCCCATGACATCTACAAACACAACAGTTTGACCAGAATCCAGCACAAGTCAACTTTATGAACAAAGATTCTTTCTCTACAGGGTACTGTAAGTCCCTTCTGGCAGTTAAAACCTCTTGAGTGTAGCTCCTAAAAGACTTTCAGACCATGGCTGTACAGCAGCAACTGTGTCCTAAACTTACCCTTTCTACTGTAGCTTAATCATGCCTTGAGGGAAGTGTATCTTGCTGCAGTTGTGACTTTACTTACTTTAAATTTTTATCTTTAAAGTTACTTTTACCAAGTGTCCATATAAGTAGGGAACTGGAGTTCATTACTTGAGGAAGGTATCTACAGAAATGCAGAGAACTCCAGACATGCTGCACAACTAAATTACTGGTCTGACTCTGCTAATCACTGGGTAAAATCATAAAGCCTCATAAAATCATAAAAACATAAGTGTGATACAGTTCAGGTATATGACAATTGTTTTTTCTCTTTCTAAAAACCTATGTAATTGTGCAGATTTGTTTTGTGCTATAAATGCCAGCAATTTCACGTGGATTTCATGCACCTTTCAGTCCTTATTACTGCACTCATCCAGTGCATTACGTGGGAAGACATAACCATGTTGCACTGTGTTGATTTCCTGGTTCAGCAACTAAATCAAAATTAAACAAATACTGTTATTAACAAGTACTGTTATTTTAATTAGAGCTTTTGTATAAGCTCACGCTCTGCCTTTTGAAATTAAAGGCCTAGGTAATTCATCTGAGAATGACATTTCAGGTATTTAGCTCTACACTGTAAAGACAATTTCTTTTTTATAAAGACATTGTGATCCATGTTAGGTGAATGGTTGAACTCAATTATATTGGAGGTATTTTCAAACCTAAATGATTCTATTATTCTAAGTAAATAATAGTGGACCATCAGATCTGGTTTTGGTAATGGTTATATGGCCATCTCTGAGGAAAGGACGAGTTCCTTCCTAAGGCAATAAACATACGCCTGAATTCCTTTAAAATCTTCATATCCTTGATCTGTTTCATTAAACTGTGTTTTCTACCCAAAAGCAATCTTGTAATTAAGGCTAGGAAATCATGCATTACGAAGTCACTAAGGAACGAATTCCCTGAAGTCAGTACAGATTCTTAGCTATAACTCTTCCCTTTCTTTACTATCCTTTGGCTGGAGCCTCCCTAAGATTACACACTTGGTGGTCATGTGGTCCCACATCCAGTGGTATCAAATAAAGCAGTGACCAGAATCAAATTTATCGTACACTGCTGTAGGAAAGTCTTCCATAATGCATATCAGGATATGCTGATAGTTAGGGCTCATAGACTTAAAAAAAAATTAATCTCCTAATGTAGTATTTAGTTCCTACCACAATCAGCCAGTTTTTCAGAAAGACAGATCAATCCACAGCCCATATTAAAGTCAGACATGGCCAAAAGCCATTACTCTGGAACATTTAGGTCAAGCCAGTGAGGAGCCTAACCAGCACATACTCCTGACTATTCTTTTCCCCTGCCTGCAATATCACCTCCAGAGGGGCAAAACTTTTGGGGCCACATGGCACTGAAAAGTCTGTAGCTGTCTGCACTTCCCCCCTCCTGCTGTGATCCTGTCTGCTGCCAGCACCGGATGCTTTGTTTTTAAGGAAACACCAGTCCCCAGCGCTAGTAAGCCACAGGTTCACCTCTTGTTCCATTCTGCAGTGAGACACAGGCTGTAAGAAACCTACTTCACCCACCCACACCCATCTCTGGTTTACTGTGCTGCATTCTGACCACTGTGAGGACACAGTGGCACTGTGCAGAGACAGACCCTAACATGCCTGCTTTGGAAACTTCACACAGCTTTTTGCACTTGTATTGATCTAAAGCTCTGCAGGGCTTGAGTTCAGGCCCCTAGGTAGCACAGAAGGTACAATCACAGAGAAAAACATCCAGCAGCACCCACGGCTGGACTCTTTCAGCTCTAAACCAAAGCTTCAATAAGCTCTGACTTAGCAGCTCTCTGTCCATCCTCGTCCGTGCTCTGAGGAAGTATCACTTCCAAAGTACTTTGTCAAAGCAGATAAGGCATGCTTCTGCCCAAAAGCCAAATCTTCAAATGAGATGTTCAGATGTCTCAGGCCATCAGATGATTTGTTTCTTCTATAAACACTTTTTACACCTTGCAATTCAAGGCCTCCTCTTGCACAGGAAAAGTGGTTAATAATTTCTGGTTGTTTCCATGCCAAAATAATTCCAAAGTGCTGCAAATCCTTATTTTCTACCAGCTCCTTCCAAAATAACTCCACTGATTTTGGATCAAGAGTCTGTATTTTGCTTTAAAAGGAGTTTATAGCAGAAAGTGTGGCACACCAGGAAGCTGGTATGTGGACAGTGTTTGAAAGGGGAACATGAGACTCATAAATATGAGGAGCTTTCAGTTCCTATGATTAACATCCATGTGATGCTTGACATTTTGGCTGGATATATCAAATTAAGCACAATAAAAATAAAATTACCTCCATCTCCAGTTAGCAAAACTGCATTTCTCTCTGTCTTATTTTGCTGAGCTCCACTGCTTGCTTTTTTAAAAATCACAACACTTATTTGCTGCTTATGGCTCCATTATGATGATATTTTCCAGCTGTGTCCCTTCCTTGCTGTTCCTTACCATGTCTACGCTATTTCAGTAAGCATGAACACTTTACACTGTAAATAAGTACTGTTGCAGCAGATGCTTGGGGTGATTTCTTGCATTTAGTCATACAGCAAATGAGACTGCAAATTACTAGGACAGGGAAGCAATGTGGTGCTTTGTCACCTTCAGGAGTTACAGATTGTTTTAAGTTATGAACATAAGGCATTAGTTGTTCTGACTAGAGAGAGAAAATTAATCTCTTGTTACATTTTTTGTCATCTTCCTGCGTGTTCTCAGCTGATGCCACCTCACTTTACTCTGCCCCTTTTTGAGTTTTTGGAGTGCTTTCCACCCTGTTATTTCATGGTCCTGCCTGTACCTTGTCAGAATCAGGATCCTGTCAATCTCTTCCATGAAACAGAAATTCTCATTCACGGCAGCTCTTATAGTTTCATACGCCATGATCAGTGCTGCTTTTCCCAAAGCCAAGACTCTTGAATGTTTTTTCTTTACAGAAAAAACTCAAACAAACAAACAAAATGAGAGAACAGTTTTACTTTTCAAGCTCCCACTTCTATTCTTCAAAAGCATATGGGAGATGAAGAGTTTCAAAACACAAGTACCATAATCATATGTCCTCTTCTGTATTTCTTTGCTGTCTCTGTACAACAGTAACTCACAGACTTTTTGCTCTATATTTTGATTTTCTTGGTCTCTGAGTAACTCTGCCATTGCCCTTTGTAGACTGCCACAGCATCGGCCCAGCACCAGGCCTGGTGACTACCATAGGAAAGAAGGGTGTTTGGAAGCCCTTCTACTGGTGTCTGAGGTTTTCAGCAACCTTCACAGGCTTCAGTTCATTAACCTGGACCATTTCCAGAAGGAAGAGTAGTGAATATCTCATTCTGAGCTCACGAGAAGCACAGAGCATTCAGCCCTGAATGACTGAAATTACCGGACTTAAAGTGGCTCTAACCCAGTTTCATTTCACATGCAAAACTTGATGTTTTCTGTAAAGATAGAATAGAAACAGGAACACCAGGGGGAGGCATCCGACATCCAACTTGATCAGTGTGAATACTCGAGCACAACACTTTCCTCCTTCCCTTAGTATTTCAGAGGAACAAGACTGTAACTGGCCACAATGCAGATGCTCTGTCTCTCCTGTGATTGACTGTGGTAACAAATCTGGATCATATGATAACTGCTGATGTGATATGATATGATATCACTGTTTAGTGCCAAAATCAAGGCAAAACATCCATCCTAGGGATTTTGTTTTATTTACCATGTTCCTAATCAGTCCTTGAAGTTAATACAGTTCCACTTCAGCAGTATGTCTTCCAAAACATCTTTAAAATAATCCTAAGATGCTTCTCTAACATGAGATAATGACACAAAACATCCAAAAATGGTACTGGATACTCTTCAAATTATGAATTGCAAATCATTGCCATCCTTTTGATATAGGTGACATCAGAGTATGCCTGCAAGCACAAATAGCAGTTCTCACTGACTTTTTAGAAGACCTTCTGACTATCTGTGGTTTTATTAGATTCATATTTGTTACGACAACAGCACCTGATCATCTTCTGATTGTGCTGGGACAGAGGATGGCAACTCATAGATGTTAAAACTGCTATCCAGATAGTATGTTATGTAATGCCTCTGGCGAAAAAGGAAAGAAAACCAACTGTACAAGAGCAAATATTTCATACTTCTTGAAGATAAATCAAGCATCCAAAACAGCTTTTTTGTTCACACACCTCTGCTGAAGAAAGCACCATGCAGGTTTTAAAACCTGTGAAGAGCATTTAGAAGTGACCAGTACAGACCTCAGTATCCGTGAGGAATGTTGCTGTGTAAGTCAGGGATATTGAGGGGCTCCAAACACAGATCTTCTGGTCCATTTTCCTGGCCTGTGGCAGCTACCCAGGACAGAGTACAAATGAGGTACTTCCCCTCCAGAATGTGTCAGTCACTTCCAAGCTGTGCCTCAGAGCAGCTGAATTAACAGCAACCAGATCCCTGGTCTTTCACATGCATCCTGATCTGGAACTGCTGTTTCTGACGCTTCCCTCAGTGAAGGGAATTGTTAAAGACTCCAAGCTGACCTAGTAACTAGGAGTTACAGGTAGGACACAGAGGGATGTTTAGTGAGAGTTTCCCTCCTGCAGGTTAAGCAAAAGGGGCTGAGCTTCTTTGTGAAATCAGATTTACATTCACCTCTGCCAGCAGACTCACATGGGTGTAGGACTTCGTGGGAGCAACAGCTTCAAAGCGCTAAATGGATAAATGCTATAGGATTTAGGATGGTTCCTAAAATACTACCAGAAAAGGTCTGGTGGCTAGGCCAAGGCTGTTGCTTGGGAGACCAAAGCTCATTACTTGTCTCCCCCATGCCCCACCTCACAGGAGAGCATTCTATTTCTGTGTTCAGCAACATCAGTGGAGACCCAGAAACAGAGTTTGCTAATTCAGGGCAGTGTGGGGCTAAGGCAGAGTGAAGATCGCAGTGCTGTGGCTCCAAGGGAAGTGTTATCCATGAATATTGTAGCTTGATCCTTTCAGCAGCAAGGCTTCTCTTCTCACAGGGTTGCTGCAGAAAGCCGAGTCATGGTCATAATCAGAGGGGATGCTAGCGGTGAACGGGGACCGTTGCCCTTGTAGCTGTCACCAAGTGATGGGTTTGACCTTGCTGGTGTGAGGGCAAAAGACTGTCAGGAACAGAAATGAGCAGACTGGAAGAATGGGCCATGCTTTTAGGGAGGTGCATGGAGGACAGCACAGGAATTTTCCTCGCCAGTTCTCCTGCTGCGGGAAGACTACGTTTTGTTGCTGCCCGGAAAGAGAAGATGTAAGATTAAACCCTGGGAAAAAAGATCAGAAAATGCTGAGTAAGTAAGGATATCATTTCAGAGCCAGGAACATTTTGCCTTGTGGACATACCCACTGAGTTCTAGGGCCTTTCCTTCCCTTACAGAGGAATGGTTACTGAGTCTAGACATGGGGTCTTGGCCATCCCTGTCTAGTTCTTGATTGTAAGGACAGTCATGTTTTCAATCAGTGAGACACATGGGTGTGTGACCTTGCAATTCCTTTGTGACCAATGGCTATTAATTCCACCTTCTCCTGTCACACAAAAGGAGGCAACAGCCTTCATCATATCTCCAGCTAGAGATGTGAAAGACCAGCAGCTGTGCCAGTCATTGCTATCTTTTTCCTCCACTTTCACTGTTGTCTCTTCAGGACTGGTAAAATCCAACCTTAGAGCAGTCCTGGGCGCTTCCAGGACTTTGCGATTTTCTCTCTGAATGCATCGCCTGCACCTACCTGGGAGGCACAAATCTACCTGCCGGATTTCACAGGTATCTTGTACACATTTGACTGCCTCATACTAACACATAGGGCTCAAGTACCATGCACTATGTCCTCCACCCTTACTTTCCAGCTGAAGACTTCAGTGTACCTTGAACAGGAGCACCCCACTCCACCGCTTCAAAATGCGGATGACACACCCCCAGCCTCTTCCTTGCCTACCACTGGGCAAAGCTATAAAATATCTTTTTTTATGGGTTCCTGGCTCCTCTCTGGTTCCCAGTCTGTTCCTGAGAGAACTGTTTTCCATTTATTAGCAGATCTACACAGCAGTTTCCTGACATCTGTTCCTGGGTTTACAGCATGAAAAAACCTGGGAGTGTCAATTCCTCTGCTAATCATCAGTGAGCTAGGATCTTGAGACAGGTATTATCAGGTTGTTTCCAAGTTTAACCAGGTGACTAATTTTCCCAGGATATGAGAAAAATCTTAGCTAAAGCCATTTTAAATGGACCATTTCAGGCCTTTGAAGTCTGATGGCACCAAAATGCGTAGAGTTTAAGGAAGTTATTTAGTGACTCATGGCAGTAATTAAGCCAACAATATCAACACTGCTATGTTTCATTTACATGGGACATGTAACAGCTTCCCTGAAACCTGGTTTGCTCTGCTTCTGCCTGCTTGTTGACTCTCCTCTGTATGAATAAGTGCAACAGAGACCTTTAAATTCGTTTTACCCTTGGGACTATTCTTCTAATCTAGATACATAATTCATTTTGTCATGAAAAGCCATACCTCTTGAAGCGATTTCAGTGCTGTTTTCAGGAAGGCCTCATTGTTATGAGCAAGCTTTTTGGTCCTGAAGCAGTGGGGCTTGGTATTAAGAAACACAGACAGAGCAAAACTTGCTTTGGAGCTATGATTGAATTTTTTACTTTTCCTTCAAGCTGTGGGAGGGAGGGCTGGAAGAGGCTGCAGGCTGGGGCAGTGTGATGTGCTCTCCCGCACTGCACCGTTATGTCAGCCAACAGTAATGCTCCCTGATATTTTGCCACTGAAACCTTCAAATGTCATTACCCCTGTGGGTAATTCTGCTTTACACTCCAGCGTATCAACCTCACTCCTGGCACGAGGAAGCTGTACTGCCACTTAGGAGGTATGGCTTCTATCCTCAGCTCTAGCTTTCAAGATCGTGATTTCTTTCCTGCACAGCAGATTTAAATTTAGCATTCAAGAAGGCTGTAGTGTGCTTTCATAGGAACTAGAAGAAGTGGTCTTGAGGGCTAAGAAGAGTAATGAGAAATATGCCTAACCACCTGTGAGCAGTAGTGGGGCAAAGGTGGGGAACTGGTGACAGTTTTTGAAGGGATCCAGAGGCACCATGAGGATAGCATCTCCCTCCAGCACCTCTGCTGGTACCACAGGAGGCCTAGGACTGGGAATGCTGGTGTTCAGTGGGTGTTGTCAGCTCAGCTTCTTACTGTCCTGGCAGCAGGCACAAAGCTGTTTTTACCATGAGGCCCTACACTGCTCCTCAGGGACAAAACTCAAACAGTTTTCACCTTTCATTTGTTCTAGCCCTTCCCTCACGGGAGGGGAGGGAGCTGAGCACTCTTCACTCCTCAAATGCTGCAGTGGAGCAGACCAGAGAAGAGGGTGTTCAGATGTGGTGCAGTGCTTCTCAAGTGTAGATCTCAAGGCATGGCCAAGGAATATTATTTATTCTTTGTATTTTCCTCCCCTTAACCAAGTCCTCCTTTTGCTTGCAGCTCAGTATTTCGCTAGCATCATGGTCATCGTTGGTCTGTCTGTGGTGGTAACAGTGCTGGTGCTGCAGTTTCACCATCATGACCCCCAAGCAGGAAAGATGCCCAAATGGGTAAGCATTTCTGGTGGTAAGCATTCAGTAGGTTACTACTGAAAGAAAAGAAAACTGTCTAAGAGCTATAGTAAACTTGTTACAGGTGAGAGGCAGAAGTTGTTCTCCATTAATCTGAAGAGTCAGTTACAAACAGCATAGTTGACATGTTTGCAGCTGAAGGGAAAGAACAAGCACACTTTGCTTTCCCACTAAAAACAGTGTCTCTTATTCTCCATTAAAAATAGTTCCTCCTATTTGGCCTTTCTTTTTGACCTTATGGTGGAGTAGTTGAGTCGTGACAAAGTAATCTCACTCAGCACCCACTTTGCAAGTGCTAATCCTGTAGGCAGTACCTCTGATTTCTTACCCAGCAGACACCAGTAGTGACAGAATGTGCTAAACAAACATTAGTCTCTGCTGGGCAGCTTGTCTGCTTCCATGTGATCTATTCCCAGTGCATTAGCATGTGGACCCTCTTTTCTCTACAGCAGCACACTTTGTCAGCCCAGTGAGGTCTGGCAGCAATGCCAGCTGGCTTTCAAATGGAGTATTTCCTTTAGATTTTCAAGTTAAAAGAAAATTATGCTTTTCCCCCTCTCCTTTTCCTAATAGATTTTAGAATAGGCAAGGTATCCTTGTGTTTACAAAATGAAAAAGAACAAAAGCAGAAGCAGATACAAACAGTCACAATCAACTATCTACCACCCTGTTTTGACAGGAGTCTGGTTGTACAACATCCTCTGGTAACTTGCTCACCACATTTGTCATGCTACGCAATTATCCTGACATGCTGGATAATTGGATATCACATGGTTACCAATGTCAGCCCAAGTTCAGAACTGCTTTCTAATTCCTCTCTTAAAATAAACTGCAGCTTCAGTGCAATTTATTTTTTAAGTCCAGTGACAATTAAGCACACTTACAATTATTTCCCAAAGTGCTGTATGATTTAAAAACCTCTTATTTTCAAGGCAGCAGAGAATATGAATTCTGGATGAACCTCCATGTAAGCAAAACCTGAGGGCAAATGTGAGGAAACATGCTTCAGATGTCTACATGGACAGAGTCTGCAGCAGTGTAACAGACCCCATTTTATTGCTTTGTCTGCTTTTTGAGGAGCCCAGACACAAGGGCCCATGTTAGACCTGCTCACAGGCCCTGCAAGTCAGCCCTTGCTCTCTACCAGTCTCTTGTTTTCTTGGCTGGAAACACAGTGTGCTCCAAATTCTCACTCAGGAGGAACCTCGTTCAGTGGCCTGACAGCTGAACTGGCATACATTACAAAACATGCCATCAGGAAGCAAAAACTGTGGAAAGCATTATTGGGAAGTGCAGATGATCGACTGTAAAAGCTGTAGAGCAGACAAGCTGACAGGGTTGAGGGATCTCAAGAGGAAAAGAGTGAATGCCAAGTGTGTAGGAAAGAGGCTGACC
Source organism: Oriolus oriolus (assembly GCA_013400235.1). Classification (NCBI taxonomy): domain Eukaryota; kingdom Metazoa; phylum Chordata; class Aves; order Passeriformes; family Corvidae; genus Oriolus; species Oriolus oriolus. The sequence goes on from VXBT01012543.1 coordinate 58,580, forward strand.
CCACAAAAATAGGCATTTTTACTCTACAAGACTCAACTGTTAGAAGGCTCAGTTGTTAGAATTCATGGCAGTCTCTTTTTTTTTTTTTCTATTTCACCTGTCCACCTATATCAGGTGTTTCTTACAGATATATCTTGAATGATCTTGATTTCTCTCAATAAAAAAAAACAATCTGAAGAAGTAACTTAAGAAAGATGAAAATTTTTTGCATGAAATTTTTCTGCATTTCCAGTACCAGCTGCTGCCCGTACCATCTACTTTCTTCCCATAATATCTTCTTCCTGTCAGAGCCAGGCATCAGTTTATTGCAAACTCTGTCCCTGATTAATTGGATGTTGTTACAGGATTGTTCTCACCTCCTGCTTAAATGGATTTGTCTGCTGGAGTCAGTTGCAGGGGGAGGTACTGGACAATTGGGCATGTGTGGGAGCTTCTGCAGACCCACAAGATTTGACTGGATGCATTTCCTAAACACCTGCTTTCTAAACCCTTTACAGCTGAGCAGTTTATTTTCCCTGCCTGTCTCTCAGGGGGTCTGTGCTTGCACTTTGCAACAGAAGAGGGAGGAGAGTGCCTGTTAGTGTTTATCCTCTCTGTAGGTGTTCACTTCCCTTATGCCACTGCTTAGAATTGTGGCTTCCTTTCTATTACAAACCAGCTTTTTCCAAGAGAGGAATTTAAATCCAAGGTGTTCAGCCAGGGCATTTGTTGGCAACTCAGTTGAGAAGTGAGAGCTGCTGGCTGACTGACACTTTCGATAATGTCTGCTGAGCCAGCATGGAAAAGAACACTAAAGAAGGCCCCGCTAAGGAGCTGTTTGGGAGTGGATAACATCAGGCATGGACTACAGCTCAACTGACCTTTCTCTACTGACAGCCAATACTGTTGCATAGGAAAGAGATCTGGAGAGACCAAGCACTGAGGGAAGAAGGGGTTTTGTGGGAAAAAGCAAGAGAACTCTGGCTCTTGGTGGTGCCTAAATCAGGTTTGTTATGTTTCAGGCTTCTCTTTTGATATTCTTCAAACCTGGACATGCACACTTTTGCTCAGGTGCAGATACCCCTTATCAAGAGAGCTTTAACTGGAGACTCTCTGCTCTGGCCTGGGCCAGAGGGGTGGCTGTGACGGGAGCTAGCAGTACAGCTGCATTATAGTTAGGAGAGGCTCACAGAAGGGTTGTTGACCTCTGAAGACAGCTGTACCTGTTTCCTTCATAGAAACCCATATATGACAATGCAGGTGAGAGTATAAATTCATACTATCATACTCAGCTTTTTTTCAAAAACCTGTATCCTGCAGCTGTCTTTTAAATTAATTGGTATGACAAGAACAGATTGATGCCTGGATGTCTGTGTTCTCAAGGAAATAGGGCATTTGAAGTCCAAGCTAATTAAAAGCTGTGTTACTGTCTTCTGGGTATTTATTTTTCTATGGGAAATGGGCTTGACTGTAGTTATGAATGTAATTTCCCTAAGGAGTAAAAACTCTGTCTTGAAAGAAAAAGCAGCATTCCTATGTAAGAGTGCTTTTTCACCTCACATCTCCTTTCAGAGTTAAGGCAGACATACTAACATTTTCTAATAAGAAAGTTTGTCTGACTTAGTGTTTTGGAATTTCACAGTCCTGGAGAACTAATTTCTCTCTCCCCTTTGCAGCTGACACCGTTGATACATTGCTAGCAATTAAGACCTTTATTTTGTTCCATGTTGTCCCATTTTGTGTCTATGAGCAGTCTGAACGCATTGTAATTAAGTAAGGTCAATTAAAAGCAGAATCAGTTTTTTAGGCTGCAACGCTATAGGTTACTATTTGTTTGTGGTGACTGTGGAGAAAATAATGAAATATTTAAAGCAAAATAATAGGAATAATGGGAAACAGTCTTTCAGGACTGTCATAATTTAAACCCAGCTAGCACCTAAGTACCAGACAGCCACTTGCTCACACCCCACCTCCCTTCCCTTCTCTCTTCCCTGAGGAGGAGAATCAGAAAAAAACCCAACACCTTGTGGGTTGAGAGAAGAACAGCTTAATAACTGAAGCAGAATACAACATAATAATATGAATAATATTAATTATAGTAATGAATAACAATAATAAATATAATAATAACAGCAAGGAAGAGAGAGAGAGTAATAAAATGCAAGAGAAACAAGTGATGCACAATACAATTGCTCGCCACCTGCTGACTGTTGCACAGCCTGGTTTTGAGCAGCAATTGACAGCCTCCAACCAACTCCCCACACTTTATATCTTTTTGGAATATCCCTTTGGCTAGTTCAGGTCAGCTGTCCTGGCCATGCTTCCTCATGGCATCGTGTCCACCTGCTCACTGGCAGAGCACAGGAAACTGAAAAGTCCTTGATTCAGGGTAAGCACTACTTTCCAGCAACTGAAACATCAGTGTTTTATCAACATTATTCTCATATTGAATCTAAAACATCGCACTGTACCAACTACTAGGGAAAAAACTAACTCTATTCCAGCCAAAATCATGACAATGATGAAGAACAAAACATTCATTAGTGGGAGAGAAGCAAAATGGCTCACAGAAAATGGCACAAGGCTGTGACCTAGAAGAGCTCACATTGCAAAATTTAAAAATTGTATAACTACCTTTCACTGGTCATTGGCTTTGGCTTTTAATATTATTATTATTCCTATCTGTGGTTATTAATGCTTCCTCCTTTCTGAAATTATGCTTGCCATTACAGCAGGAAATCGAAGTGCTAGCTGTAGCTTCCCCATTCCTGTATCTGTACTGTGCAAACACAGGAGACAGCTTTTCCTGCATCTAAAACAGCTTTGGAGGCAAAGTGTGGTCCCAAGTCAAAGATGACCAAAGTAACAGGAGCGGGATTACACAGGGAGTCCTTCTGAGTCAAGGCTCAGAAGGGAAACCAGAGGCCACACCTGTTCTTTCCTTGATGTCAGATTATTTGGCTTGCAACCAGGATGATAAAGTTATCAAAGAGGCCTGTCTGCATGGAGGGTCCCTCTCAAGCACATTGCAAATGTCCATTTTGTATGCATAACATGTGAAGGATCTTGTAATTATAAGATTTTGCTGATTTAGTTTAGTAACAAGATGTTACTGAACCCACAGCCTTTTTCCTGCCTTTTGCAGTTAACAATGTTGCCAGTAGGAATTCTAGCAGGCCCGGATTTCAGACAAAACATCTGAAGATCAGTTCACTGGAAAAAAATTCTGGATGCACTCTCCAGAGTTAGTTCACTTAATGACCTTGACAAGAAACATATGAGGCACAATCTGCCATGCGCAGGTTAGAGCGCTCTTGCGATGCACCAGTGCATGGGGAAATGACAGCAGTTGATAATGGCACTCAGATTTTGAACTGCTAAATGTAATCGATTTACTCCTTTGAAAAAGAGCCTGCTGTATTATGTGGTTGAGCTCCTCAAAGGAGTATAAAATAGCTTTCAAAAAAACCACCAACAGCTAACCAAGGTCTTTTATTTAGATGTAAACAATAGAAATGGGGATGGGAAATGTTCTAGAATCTGTCATATAGGGATTTTTTTCAGAAAAATCTAAATATTGGTCCCCAAAAATATTTAACTGTATCTCTTTCCTTATAATCTGAGAAATGTTTGAAAACCATACAGCTAGTTTTGTGCTGCCTGTTCAGTTGCAGAGATCTGGGATTGTTTGATAAAGATGGGTCTTCAAAAACCATTTTGTAAAGTAAGATTTTACGTCTCTGGTTTGATAAGCTGAGTGGGCTCAGCTGTGAATACCCCTGTGTTCAAGACAGATCCAAAAAAAGGCCATCCTTAGTAAAAAGCTAGACCCTCAAAGCAACGTTTTGAAAGCAGATAGCTGGAGAACACAGAAATCCATCAGTATTTCCAAGAGACTGTGCAGCCTAACTATAATAGTCACAAAATGTTTCAAAAACTTTTAAATCGCCAAAGAGTCTCCTGTATTCTTGCCATGGTAACTCTCTTTCAGGTCCGCGTCATCCTGCTGAATTGGTGTGCTTGGTTCTTACGAATGAAAAAACCTGGGGAAAATATAAAGCCCCTCTCCTGCAAGTACAGCTATTCCAGTCACCACCTGAGCATGAACAGCATGGAGGTGAACGTCCTTCCTGGGCACCAGTCCAGCAACGGCAACACCATCTACAGCTACCACGCCATGGACAGCCCGTGCTGCCCCCAGAAGAATGACCTGGGCAGCAAGGATGGAAAGATGAGTTGCCCCTTAGCAGAAGATATTGAGCTTGTGCAAAAGAAAGCTTTAATAGATACTCTTCCAGTGATGGTGAAGATCCTGGAGGAAGTCCAGTTCATAGCAATGCGGTTCAGGAAACAAGATGAGGGTGAAGAGGTCTGCAGTGAGTGGAAGTTTGCAGCTGCTGTCATAGACAGATTATGTCTGGTTGCATTTACCCTTTTTGCCATCATTTGCACATTTACAATACTCATGTCTGCTCCAAATTTTATAGAAGCTGTTTCAAAGGATTTTGCATAAGGTTTTCGAAGATGAGCATGATAATCAAAAAGTGAATATTGCCAGTAATTTTACTAGATAATTTAACTCAAATAGAGAAGTGTACTTATATGTGCTAACATACACAGAAGGGGATTAAAATAATTTCAGGACATAATTATTCCTGATGTTAGTGATTGTAGTTACTGAATAGTAAATATATTGAACTCTGTTACTTATTTCATAGACTAGTGCCACATGTAATTATGTCATGATCTGTGATAAGTGATAGACAAGAATTCAATACATTAAAATTCGACAATATATTTATTACAAGTTAACACTAGTATCAATGTGTTACTATGAATTTGTGAACCTTTGGATATTGTTAATTTAAGTGATCATTGATGACTATAAGTTTTACACAATCTTGTTGTTTTCAGTACATTTGTGTTTTAAAATTGTTGTTTGGTGTGGCTGTGACATGCACTTCTCAGATTTGAAAGGCATATCTCCACAGTCTCATGATGCTGTATATTGTATTTATGAAAATAAACTGTCATCATATTAGCTCAAACTAGCACAATGACTGGAATGTTTTCTTGATAAATTTGTTGAGAATGCGTCTTTCTCAGAAAATAACTTTTTTTTCTTTTAGTAAGGAGATATTGGTTGTGACATTGAAAATTCTTTCTCCTCGCTGACAGTGCCTTCTTAGCTGTCTCACTTCTTAGCTGTTTCTGTCACCTTGAAACTCCACTTAATTTTTAATATCTCTGCTCTCTTGGAACATAGTTGCCAACCTAATACTGACTAACTCTGTGCAATTAGGGCAGAATCTTGTGTCTCCACAAAATGTAGGAAATGGTCCACAGATTTAATTTGGCTCAGATTTCCTACCTAGTCTATACTGCCAAAGTAGTATCTTTTGAAAATTCTATTAGTACAGTCTCCTTTCCATGTGGTCAGTAGGTTTTGTTAAAAGGAGTGTATAAAAGACTAATTTTATTTTGCTAAACTTTAATGTATCAATGTTTATTATCAATTTGCTGTCCCTAAATATTCTCTAATATAATGTCTATGTATTAATAAAACACAATTGAATTATGCCACTTCTCGGAATATAAGGGGGAAAAAAAGCACTATTCTCAATAGCAGCTTTTTTCCACCCAATACTGTGGGTGGGAATGACACCTCTATTGTGTGATTTAATTTTCCCTACTGATGACAGCAGAGCTACAAAGGAACATGATGGTCTGATGTAGACACCTTTCCTCTTTGGGGTAACACAGCACTTCTCTGAATTTTCACTAGAAGAAAATAGCAATCCGTTTTCTTCTCTGGCTGACTTTCAACTTCTTGTTCTTCCAGGGTTAGTAAAAAATTAACATTTTCCCTATCTGCATCATGGGATCCTTCCCACCATCACTGTTGGAGAGAAAGAAGATGATGATGATTTTACTTGTCGGAAAGTACTTCCACCTAAAAGGTGATGGTGAAGCTGGTGGTTCTACAGACTGAAGCAATGTGTTAGTATTTATTTAACGAAAAGGTCCCTCAGCTTTTCCACTACTGCCTTTATTAGGGAGTGATAATTGACTTTAAACAGAGACTTCACTGTTTTGAATGTTAAACCTCTGTAGCTATAAGATTAGATCATCACAGCCATGGATTTATTGTACCTCTTGGAGTTATGTTCAAAAAAGCACCCAAGAAGGTCGACCTGATAAGGTCCTGACTACAGTGACCTGTTTGGTATTTCACATAGCTTTCCTGGTTACTTCAGCTCCAGCTGCAGCTCCAAGTGGTAACAATGGCTGTCAGTAAAATCCCCTACTGAAAATTCTATCCATATTTCAGAGAGATCTTCTTTTTCTTAATAGGAGCACTGGTGCTCTAAACGACTCTTTCCAAGCCTGCAGGAGAAAACTCCCATTATATCTGGTTCTTTCTCCTGCCCATTTTGCTGCTTCTGCTTACAAAATTGTCCTTGCTGAAGTACAGAATGTAATTCAAGAGGGTTTTTCTGAGTTGAAATGCCTCAACGAACAGCAGAATTAGCTTGGTAGTTTGGGTTAGTTATACCAGGCTCTCCTCTTGGACAGCAGCTGAAATACTCACTTCATTTTTCCATTAGTTAGAAGTCTAAATATCCAATTATTTCTGCAACTTGTGATGAAGGATGCTAAATGAACTTCGGGGCACTTGTTCTAGGACCACTAATATTTTTGCTTGAAAAGCATTTTTTTAAGGTAATTTCCAGTGACAGGATAAAAAAGGTAAAAGCTAATGTTAAAGCACACAGTCACAATAACTTAGCCTCCTAATGCAAAGCATGTTCCCTTACATGAAACGAGTTGTTGTATGAGAGTATTTTTAACTGGCTGCATACACCTTAGGATCCGAAGGAGGATGGAAACTATCTGAAAACAACAGTGAAAAATTAGTTTAAATAACTTTTTTAATATATAAAAGTCGGTGCAAATAAAAGAATTCAATTTATAGGCTATGACTTTATACTGTTAGATTGCCAAGGCTGGATTGTCTCTTATGGAAGTTTCCTAAAACTCATGTATCAGTGGTATGCAGTTTACAGCTCTTTACACTGGACTGAAACTACTCGCTGATTACTTTTTCAGATCACATATGAGGCAGATTCTTTTGCTATCCACTTATCACTTGGCCTTTTGAAAGGTAATAACATTGTTACCACAAAATTTATGGAATGAACTGGTGTAGAATAGCACAGAAAAATGGTTACACTACATAGAGAACATTGCAGAATAAAGTGTGAACCAATTTAAGATTTTCCTGAGAGTTACAGTGCACTTGGAAAGATTGATACAGACTGATTCACAGCTTTTCATGGCATCACCAGTTAGTGTCACGGTGTCTTTAATTCCAAGAGGAGGAAAAAATCCCAAATTAATGGCAAAGGTTAAATGGCAACAAGAAACTAACCCATAATATCCTTTCCAAAATCCAGGCACTTACAGATGTGTTACACAAGCAGTAATGATTTTACCACCCCCTGGTAACGCAGGAACATGATCGTAAAGGTCCTTGTGCACTTCATCTTGCTGAGGAGCACCTTATTTCCCGGAAGGCACAGTAGGTTTCTGCTGTGAAGCTATTCAGCATAAGAAGATGAGAATCTGCCCTGGTTTATTCATCAAACGTAAAGAACTGTTCATACAATCAGACGTAATTTGTACTTTGACTCATGAGTTACGTTAACAAATCTTGATATTCTCAAGGTAATGAGGGGGTTTTTTGTTCTTGTTAGAACATTTTTGTCTTGGAAGTTTTCTATTTTATCTGCCACCATGAGAAATACAGCTGTATAACTTCCGACAGTTAATATCAAGTATTTCTGTATCACAGTAAAGCTACGTACATCTCTCATTTGAAATTAACTTTTCAGTATTGACAATAATAAAGAAGTAGAGGATCATGATCTGAACCCATTATTGTAAATTACCAAGTGCCTAGGAAAAGAGGATGCTATGAATCAGAAGAAAGTTAATGAAGAACAGGATTAATCTGAGATTTTAGACAATAAGAATGTCAGATACTGAGAAATCCCCAAATACTGTGAAATCCCCACAGAAATAAATAAAGGCAAAGCCTGCTGAAATGCCTTCCCTTTTGTGAGGCTCCTCTTGGCAGAATTTGGAAGGAAAATTTAGAAGGCTGTAAAACACTTGATGGGGTTACATCTGGGTTAAGAGATTGGGCTGAGCAGTGATCCTCTGGCTGAAAGGCTTCCCAGAACAGTATATTTAGTTTGGAATTAGATGCTAAACCAGGGTTTCTCAGTGTTTTGGTTTTTTTCCTTGATGACAAACAGACTAAGGGAGAAAGCACATGAAACATACGAAATTCCAGGTTTCAATGTAGGTGAGAAAGCATGTGCTCAGAAAGCTCTTTTTCTTTCTTGTTGAATGATCTAGAGAATACAAAGGGCTCTGCACCGTCGAGAGTAGAAGGGCACCTTGGGTTTGTGTTTGACACCACAGCTTTTAAAGCTACTCTCCATCACAACTGCTTTCTGCCACCATTTCAGATGGCCTTCAGATCTCTAACTCTGGCTCCTTGTCAAGTCTGTTGAGTCATACAAATAATTCACGCCTTTTTTCTCCTGTCCCAGTATGGGAGCAAGAGTGGCTGTGCCTCAAGTGCTTTTAAAGGATGTTTAACCTTAACATCCAATAACAGAGAATTCAGTTTCCTTAATATATCATTGGCATATTTATTACCCCTTTTTAATCTCTAGCATATAAATGAATCCAGTAGCCTCAATCACTTAAAAAAACCACCTTTCATGTGACAAAGCAAAATGTCAGGATTGTTAGCTGATTAAGTATGAATAAAAAAAGCCTTTATGGTGATAATCATGATCATTATTAGCAATCAAAGTCCTAATCATGGCACAGTTATTTTAATATTGGTAGTATCTTGATCATGTTACAGACACAATTTTGGAAAAGAAAGTTTACTGGTTCTTCAGCACATAGAGAATTTATTTTGTGAACAGAAGCCTCCAAGTTGTTACACAGGCTGTCAGCACACTGCCCTGTAGATTTTCATTTAATGGAATAAACTGATGAAGACCTTCCCAAGTAAAACATAGTTTTGACACAGGCCAGGTAGACTTGTCTGACTAAAGGAAAAAATATGTTGAACAAAACAAAAATGCAAATACAATCATAATGTAGGAAAAAAAGAACTGAATGCTAGTAAAGAACCATGCATTCATTCTGATGGAAAGCTGTAAAAAGAGGTATTATTGAAAAAAAGAGGAGTTAAACATTTTTGGGTTTCAGAACACATGCTAAACTCATACAGACATTATATATTCTTGGGTTTTTAAATCCATTTATGAGAGAAAACAAGATCTAAATTCCAGACCAAGGACAGGAATATGGTACTGTGCTTTTAGGAGAATCTATTTCCTTATATAGAAAGTTCTTTTTGCTGAAATAATTTGCACGGTTATACAACATCCAGAAAGGGAAAGTATACATGATACGTTACAGTGAGTTCTAATCAAAATAAATTTAAAGATCATGTCCATGACACTCTTGGCTTTCAGACACATGTGGCTTTCAGACATATGACATTGCAATCCAAAATTTTCAAGGCACATCCATTATTAACATTCAAAGATGGAACATAAAAATGGAAAGGTATCCTTAGGAATCTCAATATCCTTTAACTGTCTGCTTCCCTCAAGGTTAAAGCTGTACATTCAGCTGTTTCTGTCAACAAATAGCACTGGGTTATTTCCCCCCCAGAAATTTCGTGCCAAGAAAAGGAATGAAAAGACTTTTTTTACTGAAAAAAAAGGCATAAAAAGCAAAAGAAAAAGGTAAAATAAATTTCCTTGCAATGTTTTTTGAAATTGTGGGGGAGAAAAAGTTGTCTTGATGGTCTTTCAGGTAGAGATTTCTGAAATCTATGAAGTACAGCATTATAGTAGGGCAGATTGTGGTAGGTGTAAGAGATGGTCCAAAAATCCCTCATCTGCCTCACGATCATCGACTAGGATAGAGACTGAAAAAACCCCCAGAAAGAAAGGAGAACTTCTGCACAGGAATCCTGGCCTGGCTGAGGTAGGATGTTTGCCAAGTGTTGCCTGCAGGTGTGCCTGTTGAGGACTGGTACATTCCTGACGAAATTGGTGCGGACCACTGTGGCGCCATTCTTGTCGCTGAAGCGAGAAGGAATGGCCTGTCCTGTACACCTGCTACCCTATCTCAGAACAACGGGCCACGCAACAATAGCTGCAGGTTTCCTCACCTCCTGGCCAGCTGCCCCTCGCTTTCGAAAAAAGACTATAAAGGGACTTTCTGAATCAACATCAACGAGATCTCCCCACGGATGCCGGCGGGTCTATTGGCCGAGGACCACGAGGACTCCGTCTCATCTGTTGGTAGGTATATCCCCCCACCCTCTCTCTCTCTCTCTGTCTTCCTATACTTTGTTTCTTTATATCTCTCTTTCTCTCTCCTCTGTCACATAATCGTGTTGTTGGCACTCAATGAAGGTGCACTGTTTGATTAAAACTGAAGTCCCCATTTGTGTCTTTTGCACTCTGAGGTCAAACGAACCATCGCGATCTCCGCTTGTCATAGTGGATCGTGACAGTAGGACAAGGGGGAAGGGTTTTAAACTACAAGAGGAGAGTTAAATTAGATGTTGGAAAGAAATTCTTTCTGTGAGGATGGTGAGACACAGGAACAGGTTTCCTAGAAAATTGTGGATGCCCTATCCCTGAAAGTGTGCAAGGCCAGGTTGGATGGAGCTCTGAGTAACCTGGTCTAGTGAAAGGTGTCCCTGCCTATGGCAGGGGCATTGCAACTAGATTATCTTTAAGGTCCCTTCCAACCCAATCTGTTCTTTGATCCTGTGATTCTATGGTTCAATGACCCTATGTCAGTACACATTGACGTAACCTTTCACTTAACATCCTAGCAAACGTTTATATTTCATCTTTTGTGCATTCAGATGTTCACTTTACAGGTCAAACAAATGAAGGTTTTGAACAGAAAAACGTAATTTCAAAGAAATCCTTATGTGTCATTGGCAAGTACCTGCTCTGGCTATGGAGTGCTGAACGTTACAGTTGCAGACCAGCTTCGCAGTTCCTCTGCAGTTCTGACTAAGTCACTGGGACCAATGGATTCATTTGCATAGATGAGGAATCTCCTGACTGTGTGTTGTGGTTCAACCCCGGCCAGCAACCAAGCACCACACACAGCCGTTCTCACTCCCTGCCTCACCAGCGGGATGGACCAGGGAGAGAATCGGAAGCATAAAAGCTGGAAAACTCACAGGTTGAGATCAAGGCAGTTTAATATGGAAGCCAAACCCACACACACAAGCAGAGGAAAGCAAAGAACTCACTCACCATTTCCCAAGGGCAGGCAGGTGTTGTGCACCTCCAGGACAGCAGGGTCCCCTCACACCTCACACTGACTGAGGAAGACAAATGCCATCACATCCAAACGTCCCTTCCTTCCTCCTTCGTGTGCCCAGCTGGAAATATTGAGCAGGATGTCATATGGTCTGGACCATCCCTTTGGTCAGTTTGGGTCTCTTCCCAGGCTCCCATGTACTCCCAACTGTCACTGTTGAGACAGGTCATGACACATCTACACACTGACAGCCTCAGGCAAAGGGCTCATCTTTAATACCACACAGCATCCTTTATAGTTTCTTAGCTGTTTACATAGTTTTGAAGCACAACAAGTTTAATTCAACCAATCATCACACGCCACAGGGTGAACACATGATAATCATGCAGCATGTTTTTCTACCTCTAATTCACCTATGCTTCTTTCCCACGGTCCTTCTCCAGCTGAACTAACAGGCCTGAGCCGTGATTTTACAAAGGCAACAAGGCCTTCATTTTATAAGGTTTTACCTGTATACAACACCCAGCTTCCTCACCAGCCTGGCAGTACGAAAAGCAGAACAGGAGTTGACTCTGTGTAAGTCCTGCTCAGCAATAACAAAAAATCTCTGTATTATCAAGCCTGTGTTCAGCACAAATCCCAAATACAGCACCATACTTGACATTGAGAAGAAAATTAACCCTACCCCATCCAAAACCAGCACATAGTGTTGTCATTATCCCAAGGACTTGGAGTCAAAACCGTCCCATGAACCAATAGCATATCCTCAGGACACAGACACTATAAAGAACATCAAAAAGTGAAAACGATCATTAAAATGTCACAGACAAGAAAAACCAAACAGAAACCCAAAATCCACTCAGCATAAAATACTGAAGTTCATGAAGGAAGAGATAAGGTCAAAGCCACAGACAACTCTAAAAATAGATGTACCAATATTATTCTGAAATTTCATTTTAGTTAGAAATAATTCTGATGAAAAACTTTCACTAGTTTTTATGATCTATTGAGAAGGCATATGATTAGTAGCTAAGAGTTCATTTTTAATTGGGTAGCACTGTCAGTTTGATCGTATAAAGAAAAATTACTCCTAAGCATAAGCCAAGATTTTTCATTTTATAATCAATAGGAGAGTGATGCATAATTAACCTTTACATCTCCATAGAGTGTGTCAGGCCACAAGGACTATACAAAATTACAGGTGATGGCTCCCCTTTTCCTTTTATCTAGGGGAAAAGAAAAGGAGACATCCTGACACATGAACAACCGGCATCCATGTTTTGGAACTCTGTAGCAAACAAATGTATTTCCATTTAGGGCATTGTTTTGGGGTTTTTGTTGTTGTTTTGTTGCTGTTGTGGGATTTTTGTTTGGCTGTTTCATTGTTTTTTATTGTTGTTTTGGTTTGGTTTTCATTTTGGATTGTTGGTAGGGGTTTTTTAACCTGTCAAAAATCCCAGTGGCAAAGAAAAACCAGGGAACAGAAAGACTTTTGGCAACCTTTTTTGACCATGACACTACAAACTCTGAGTGTTTTACTAAATCTTATTTGCCAGTTTAAACACTGCATACTTAAACTGTACTTAGAAGTTCATAGCTAAGTTCAGCCCATCTGAAGCACATTTAAATTATCCATAGCATGGTGATGACAGGTCCTTCTAGTCCAGTATCCAGCTAAGAGGACAAGCAATTTCTATGACCTGATTGTGCCTTCCTAAATGGAAACTCATTTCTACAGCTTTGCAGCTAACACCACTTAAGGAATTAACAGGCCACATGTTATGTGTTGAGAAGAACTGAGAATATAAAACATGTTTATGGTTAATGTGAACATCTCCACATATGACCTGAGTATTTTAATAATGCATTTTCTCAGCACTATGAATCCTAAGATACCTTGACTTCACAAGGAAGTCAGAGTTGAAGCACAAAGTTTTTTGCCAGTTCTGAAAGTTTCCAATTTTATAATTCTGTGCAACCAAATGTCAAAATCCCACTGCAAAATTATGTGATTCTTACATAGCACGGGCGTACAATAATGAGCAGAAGGAAGTGGAAGTATCAAAAGAGAATTTTCTACATTAGTTATTGGGTGGATAAGGTTCTGAACAGGAGAAATTGAAGGTTTAGGACTGTGTTGAATACATAATCTCAAGCACTAGCTCAACTCCAAACACAACATTTGACATGCCCTGTTTGTTAAAGTCTCTTGGGTGTTCTTTGAAGATGTGTCCACTGCATACTACCACTCTAGCAAATCTCTCCACTAAATTCCTGCTGCTGCTGAATTTAAAGTGAACATGCTCTGGGATTAAGTGACCCAGCATACTCCCCACAAACAGATATAAGGTCAGCAGAAAAGACTGCCAGAGTTTCAGGTTCTCAGCAGGAGTTTTTTGAAAGGCAAGTAGTGTTTGTGGTAATGAGGAGGACACCTAGAGACTTAGTTCTCTCTAATTAACTTAAGATGTCCTCAGCCTTAATTGGAATGCTGCTGCCAGAAATATTCTAGACCACACACCTGGGAAAATGGCATTAAGGACGTGATAGTCAAAGTGGAATGGGAAACACTAGCTCCAGAGAAATCAGACAGATTAAGGGAATGGCCCTATCTCAGAGACTGATGCAGTGCAATGACCTGGAAGGCTCAAGCTGTGGAGGTGCTGACTACCACATGTTCCACAAGGACTGTGCTTCAGCACATTCTCCCTACTGCCCAGAAGTCTTTGTCTTGAAGAACAGCAGCAGATGGCAACCAGGTGTCCAGGAACAGACTTGACTAACAGACTTTTCAGTCAGCTGTGTGAATTTTAGATTTTAATTCCAAATTGCCTTCGGAGAAATGAGTACACAGCGAATTCGGGCCAGCTTTTTCTTTAGTATCTCTGGACAGGTCTCCTAGTTAAAGCTGAGAAAGGTCAGGTTCAGCACGTACCATCTAGAATGGCTGCCCTGAGGTGAATCTTGTACAAAGATTCCTAAAGACTTCAGAGGATATGCTGCACTGGCCCACAGAGCAGAAACTTGATTGTTTAGAAAACTCCTATAGATGTTCTCCATCTCTTCTGACATACTCAAAAAAATGAAAATTTGCTTTTTTGAGGGTTTCCCTAGAGTTCTGAATACAAGATTTAAAAGCATTGTCACAAAATCAGAATTGGATCACTTATCCTTTATTCATAGCTGTGTTTTTGTAATGGTTGCTTCCATAGGATAAGAATAACATGCTTTTTATGCAAAAATGTAACAGTCTCAGCTTTTGAAATTTTGGTATTTGAGGGAGTTTGTCAATAGCAAAAACCAGATTTACACCATGGGCAAGATGCCAAATAAAAAATTGGGCTTTTGGAAAACCGAGGGTTGATGATAAGCATCTGCAAAGCACTGAAGATTCATATGAAATTGTCAGAATTCAGTAGTGAGAGAGAGAGAGAGATGTATTTGTAAGGAGAAATGTCTTGTCCACAGTTCCTGGGGATGCATGTCTGACATAAAGACCAACTGATCCTCCAGAACTGAGTAAGGCAAAAAATCAACCATATATGTGTCCATGCTCTTCTTCCATGGCTATTAAAACATGGAAAAAGAGCCACTGTTCATGGTTAGACAGCAATAACTGTGCCAATTATAGACAGATTTTGGTGTAAAAATACTGTATAGTGGCTTTTGTCATTCCCATGGACACATCAAAAGAGCCTGGATTTTTTCTTATTGACCAACAATCAGAAAATCATTCCAGCTTTTTGTAGCTCAGTGGTCACATTTTCTACCACATTCTAGTAGCATCTTCTTAGCAAGATGACAATCAGTTTTGCTCTCAGACAGGCCATGTAGTTATTCTCCACTGAGACAGGGTTTTCCAGGTGGCACAACTGAAGTCTGTCTGTCATGGAATTCCCTAAGAGACGCATGTGACAAAGGAAACAGGGAATTTGTCCAGTGGCAGAAACGGCCATTCAGGGTTTAGTCTTCAACACAGGCAGAATTTTGCGATAGTGTTCACCACTTTTAAGGGACAGAAGACAAATATTTGGTTGCCCCTTCCCCAAAGTGCAACATACTAACATCCTTACAGTAAGAATCCCTGGTGTGCTCCTGATGTTTTCCTCTGCATCAGGAGGAAATCCCAGTCAGAGCCCAGTATTATCTTGAGCTTGGATATAAAATTACGGCAGATACCTGACACAGGAGTAGTTACCCATTGCACAGTGAACATTTTAAGCACAAGGCACATCTACTGAACATTTAGCAGTGGTTCACTGTGCTCATAAAACGCTGCACCCATCAGAACAGGGACAAGCACCCTTGTCTGACATCAGAGTTTATTCATAAGTAAGCTCAACACCAATACCACCAAGTATCTGTAAAATTTCGAAGGAGTAAAGGTGAAAGCTTCCTGATATGAAAATCCAGTAAGAAATTATACAGGTTTCAAAAGTGATGATCTGCAGTTAAATCTGTTTTTCCATTCAGCCATCATTTCTAGATGTCCTCTGAGTTTATGAAATAGTCTCAGAAGTAAGGCTAGTGAATACTAGTGGTAGATGTAATTTTATCTTTTTTTTTCAACTAGTCAGGGAATTCTTCTCTCCACAACATACACAGAAGTAGAACACATCTATTCTTTTCTGACTGCAGTGCAGGACTTGTGCATTGCTCTATTTGTACTTAGCATGGAGAGGGTAACTCAGAAAGACTCTGCCATAGTGACCCATGCTGAAGCTGTAATGGGGATGGATCAGTCCTAATGGATGGATCCAGAGCTGCCTGGTACAGACTGACTGACCAAAAAAACCCCCCAAAACTCTTCTGCCTATACTCAAAGCAGAATTGGTTAGATCTTACTTTAGTAAAAAGGCTACAAGCGTCAAGTTACTTTTGTTTACTGGCTGAAGGAATGCTTAAACTCTGAGTACCAGTTAATTTATTCCTGAACTGCTCTATTTGAAGAAACACTAATGGCACATCTTCTCTACCATTCTTACCAATAGCATGGATGTAATGAAATACAGTTTTGTTGCTTACAAGCAGGTTTGCTAAAGCAGCGTTGAGATCGAGGAGGTCTAGATACCAAAGCACAATCATATTTTGCATGAAATGTGGATCCTTGCTTTCCCTTCTCAAGGGCATCTGAAGGGTGATTGAGAGCTTTGAGTCAGCTGTCTACATTCACACCTCAGCATCTAAATGCAAATTGTTACTGTTTTGAGTCATCTTCAGAACCTTTGCTTTCCACGGACATAAACTAATGGTTCAGGTACTTTGATCTCCATAAAATAAGCTGGGACTCATTTATAGTTTTGTACAGAAACACTCATCTTGCAATTTCTGCAACAACTTATGGACCCCATGCTTGTTCACCTTTTTAAAATGAACTTGGAACATTCAGTGATTCACTGCAAAGTTAAAGGATTATTGTAATAAGAAAGCAGTAGACTGAACTCTTCCTGCACTTGTTACGTGGACTAGCTCAAAGAACTCTTGGTGTATGATGGACTTATAAGTTGCTAAGACAATGATTTCAAATTATTATAAGCAGCAGAAAGATTTGCCTAATAGCTGGATAATACAAAAGTAACTTCCACTTTCTGTTTTCCTTTTCAGTTATTTCAGAGACACCATGAGAGATGTCCTAAATATTCAGAAACATCTCTCAAAGAAAAAAACCATAATACACTTCAGGGCAATTCAGATTTTCACTATAATGTAGTAAATATTTTTAACATAAGGATTTAATGAAAATTATTAACTATATGATTAAGGGTAGCTAGGAATAATCCAATCTAATTTTTATTCACAATGCTTTTCATCACGTTCTAAGCAGAAAACAATGAACTGTTTAGATTACATCCTTTCAAACACACTACAAAACAGAAACAAATTAAATGTCTTCAGAATTGTGGACAAACCAATAATAGTATTCCTACAGGCAAACAGGGGCAAGTGTTTTTGAGAAAAACATGGCACGAGAGTGAGTGTATTGGTCTTGCTTATGTATCAAGTGCACAATATTAACTGCAATGACTATTTGGAAACATAAAGCAGTATTTCTAAATGGATTTGGAAGTCTTAAGTGATTAGAAAAATCATCTCTACCGCTCAAATAAATTTTCCTGATGAGGTATCATAGCAACAATATGCAACTTTAGTTTCGCTAGGGAAAATACCATGTATCTGGTGAACAGCTTAAATCACACATTCCTTATATCTTATCATAATTTATTTTCTGAAAAGAAATTTTAACACTCACATCACCTAAAATGCATAAATCTCACAGCTGGTTATATGATTGCCCATAACAGAGGGGCCAGTGAAAAGATTTGCCTGCATTGACTTACATCAAAGTATTGAAGAGGGTTGGTGTTTGTCAGCATCCAGTCTCACTGAACTTGGTGAGAATAGTTCCACTGGCTTGTCTGAATCCAGCATTGAGATTTTCACTATTTTACCACAAAATGTCCAGTGCTTGCTCTGACCCCAGGAGCCTGGTCCCTCTTCCCTGTCCCCATACAGTTGGTGGGCCCATCAAACAGTAGCTTCTGGAAAACAGAAGAAATGGGATGAGCTCAGCTAGAGGAGCTGAACCCAGGTTGATCTCAATTTTCATGCACTTCATTTTTCTAAGAAACATTTTCTCAAATGAAAGAGTTTTTTTCTGATTAGGGAAACTGAAGAAACCCTGAAAGAAGGTGCTTAACCAGCTGAATTTACCACGACCTGGGACTCTCTCCTGCTGCTTTTCTGAGTTGTGATCTGTTGGTGGCGAAGTGTCCCCCACTGTGCCTGCAAGGGCAGCAGGAGCTGATGCAATGTTTTATCCCACCCACCTGATCTGACATCTGGCCAGATCTGCTGCTTGCAGCACTGGCCAGCGTGGGGCACTTGCAAAGAGGCTGCTGGCACTGTCATTTGCCCCAGCAGAATGTTTTTAAGCATCAGTCTTAACAGTGATTACTGCTTAGGGGTCTTCCTTCTTTAAACACTTGAGTTATAAATCCCAAATATTTATACATGTAGCACTTGTCTATACTTAGCAAAAGAACACTTTACCTCAAAAGAAAAAAAAGTGTTTTGCTTAATATTATGTGCTTTGTATTCACTAGTCAAAATGCCTTTGTGAAGCTGTTCAAAGCACAAATGAGAATTCATTGCTTAATGATGCTTTATACAACAACTTCCATTGATTAATTGTGATTTATGATCAGGATTTTTTCTCTTTTTAACATTAAAGTACAAAAAAAATTCATGAGTAGTAGAAGCTTTGGCTTTTAATGCTATATATATATTTAGTATTTCATTAGGTGAGCTCAGGACCACCACAAGTCTACTTTTGTTAGAAGTGAGTTTATTAAAGAGAAAACCAGTTTTCATTCTTTTTAATCAATAATCTTCATAATATAGAACAGCAGCACCAAGAAGGATGAAAGTGAGCCTGTCATAGCAGGAAATTTGGACAAGATTGTTTTAACAAGTTCTTGAACAATTTCATCTCTGTTTTTTCCTGATCCATGTGCTTTTGTTCATGGCTGCCAACTCAAGGATGATTACAATTAGGGTATTTGTCTCTTTATTCTGTAGAGAGAAGAGAAAAAAGAAAAAATAGGCATCCTTCATAGAACTTTTCAGAAGCCTTATCCTGACTTTTCTTCTTTTTTTTTTTGTTCATAGGAAACACTTCCATGGAATATTTGGTATTATGATACTATTTACATGGCTCACTCCAAAATTTAGTTCTGGTATTCTGCACGAACTTTGTAGTTACTTACTCTCAGCTATTTAGTAGAAGAATAACTACACAGGAAAAGTGCATTTCCTAAATTTCATTCCCAGAAATATACTGTATATTTTTTAATTCTGTGTCATGTCTATTCCATTGAATTGCAGACTATGAACACTATTAAAATTCAAAATAGATTCTTAAAATCAGATTAAAGTGTTTATTAATACTTCAAGCTGATCGTTCTAAAGACAATTTTCACTGATTTCTACATAAAGAAGCTTATTCTTCTCAGTATGTTTCTAATTTGATCTTTAAACTTCTTACATATCAGAGCATAAGGTCTCTAAATGAGACCTTAAACATGAGGAAATGAGTTAAAATTTTAATTATTTTACTTCACTATCTTAGTACTAGATGTTATTAAATCCTTGCTGCAAGCCCAGAGGAACAAAGTTTATTAAATACTGTGTTATACATCTTCCATATTTTCTGTGGGAAGGGTTCTCCTTTACTTTGCTAGTACTTCACCTTATTTCTACAGAAGCCTACTTTGTGTAACTAATTTTAATTTATAGACACACACTGGAGCTTTTTCCCCCGAATAAAGAGCTATGAGACCCGTAAATTGATTTGGTTCAAAAACTGCTTCTAAAAGCTGAAGCTGTTACCATCTTCACAAAAGGACCGGTATGTGTTTTGTTGCCTAATGGATTTAGAATAGAAATTTAAATAATTAACAGTATTTTAGAAACTGTCAGATAAATATCAGAAATATGATTGACAGGTCAGGTTACTCAGAATGAGACAGGGTAACAGTGTTTCTAAATGCAAAAGTGGTCATCATTAAATACAACAGGTAGAGGAAGAAAGTGTATCTTACCATCTATTATGGCAAGCAGAAGCAAAGATAAAAAGAGATGGAACTACCTGCCCAGGGGATCTGTGGTACAATCAAAAATTGTACAAAATCAGTGCAATTCTACCCAAAAACCTTAAGCATTAACTAACATTTTTTCCTTCTTCTTTGTGCATCCATTAGCTTGTATTTAAGGTCTTGAAATTCTTATCCTGTGTGTTTCTAAGCATATAATATTACTTTGATTCAGCTGCTATAAATGTCCTGCTTAAGAAGATTTTAGAGGATTACTAGGGTCCCCGTAGGAAAAATGAACAAGATTTAACAAATATAATATTGAGAACTTGGATATGAACAGCTTCTTAGTGTTCCTTCAAAGTGTTCTTTTGTGAAATCAGAAAGTATAAAACCACTATCCCATGAAAAGTGATTGATTTGTGCAAAGCCATTGTTAATATATATGCTAGCATAGAACATAAATTGTATAAATATTAAGAAGTTATTTATTAAAACCTGAGCTGATAGGAAATGGGCTGAAGAGAACATCCAAGGATCCTCTGTTATGCAAGAGAAGCCAGATCTAACAAGTAGTTCAGCCATTTCTCCTTATTATTTCTGCTTAACAAACTGATTGTTAAATCAAATTTGCCCTTTAATCTATGAAGTATAATTCATTTAACAAAACTATTTTAGAAATGTGTTTAAGAAAAACCTACAAACCTGAAATATTAAATTGGCGCTTCGGTGCATTCTAAAGAATTCTGCATCTACAGTCAGAAGAAGGTTTTAATGTATTCTTTAAAGACTCAGCAATTCCCATGCACATGAGCAAAGTACACTCTTGTTGCAGAAACACATACATCCATATATATGGATGACATCCATATTTAAAATATTTTCTTGTGAATGAAATAGGTAAAATAGAATGACAGCTTATACATACAATATGTTATCAAAATAAACTAAGGATTTTCCTTAAAGTATCTGAAGATATATGTAATTCACCATAAGAAAATATCTGTGGGAAGACACTTGCAACTGCACATGACAAACATTTCCATAGGTAGTGACAGATCAGAATCAGCTTTTACTATCCTCAAGCTACCATAAGCAGCACTTAAAAAAAAAAATTTTTAGAAGTTTAACCTTCACAGGTAATATATTTCCAAGCATTAGGATTTAAGGAAGAAGATTTTAACACAGAATAGTTCCTCACTCAATCTTACACTTGGAACAGATAACCAAATTGTTCCTTCATGGAACAATGTAAAAATAACAGCCGCGTGCAAGGCGTGACTTGTGATACCAGTTACACAAAAGAAACACAACAGAAAGTAAAAAACAATTCAGCTTTCCAAAGCCTGACTCTGGAGCCGAAAGCCTGGCAGGAAACAGCTTATATATCTTGATTTTATATATATACATCTTGATCTGCTGTTATATACCATGTCATTGTTTTGTGGGGCTCTGTTGCTTTAAGGGTATCGTCTCCCTCAGTCAAGGAATGGATTAATCAAGGAATTCCTGAACCTTGTAGGAATACATAAACTTCATAATTGTGCTAAATCCAGCAGGACCTCTAAGGACTGAAAAGGATGTGTAGTATATAATAAACTCTTTAGTATCCATACAACCTGAAGATCTGTTAACTTTTCCCTGATTTTCACATCAGGTTCACTCTGATCTGGAATGCTGGTCTGTAAAGCCATTGGAGCAGTTTCATACCTGCTGCATACACTTTTGGTTTTTCTAGAACAGATGGTTTCAGAATGAACCCTCAGACAGAGGGGTTTGTTCCCATTTAACAACCCAGACGTTATTCTGGCATACTCCGTCTTGACCATGGAGGACAATATGAAGTTTGACACTCTGTCACACACATCCCCCAACTGCTCTGCAGGCAACACACAGATAACACAAAAGGTTCAGAAATCCCAAGATCTGTCTCAAGTTTGAGCACTGAAAATTAAATCCCACAGCTAAAGAGAGCCAAATCAATCACCTGAAAGGCAGTCACTGAAAGGGACTCTTCTGCTCTCTGAAATGAAGAAGGAATTGAATGAAACAATTAGGTCAATTTTATCTATTTGCAGGTAATATTTTATAAAGTAATGCTCAAATAACCTACAAGCAAGATTCATGATAGAATATTACTAGGTAATGCCAAGCCTGGGTCAAGAATGCCCACCTGCAGCTCTGCCTGACGATCAGAAAGCTTTGCATGTTGGAAAGGAGGAACATCAGCAATATGATTCACCATAGAAAATAACAGTTTTCTGTATAAATACCTGTAAAGGTTAGAACTGAATTTTAGCATATTGCTCAGATGCATTGAGTAAGCTTGATCCTAGATGAAGATCATTGCTTCTCTGCATCATATAAAAGAGACATGAAAAACACAACTATTCACATTCACGGAGTACAAATATAATACCTGAGACTGAATAAATTTTTCTACTCAGACTGTCAGATAACTGAAAAATTTTCATTCTTTCCTTGAAATACATGTACCTGATTCTGCATATTTGTCATGTTTCAATGTGCTAGCAAAAAAAGGCTTTAAGACTTTACAAAGACTGAGGCAATTTCAGAGGCAGTATTAACAGATTTCTACTGAATGTAAAAATGCACAAAGAAGTATTATTTTATATTTCTAAATATTCTAGGAGAATCTAGGAGATTTTTGTTATTGTCATATACATGAAAGTGGAAGTGCCTTCATATCATAATCAGTTCTTCTCTGTTGTCAAAGTATAAACCAATACTGGTAGTACTATAAAATATATATGTCAAGCAATAAAAATGATGTAAATGTTGAATATTCGACATCATACATAAGCAATTGCATGCCTGATTTGAACATGGTCATTAGTGCAGCTGCATATTTATGCTTTATAGCCTTTATTTGCCTCATCATCCCTGTCAACAAACAAATAATTTGGGTCATCTACTTGTATGTGTCCCCAATTTCCTATACAAACAGAATCGATGCATGTGCAGACCAAACACTTGCTTTCACTTTCTTCACTTGCAACTTCAAATCATGATCTTTAGTGGGATCATCAAAGTACATTAACTATTTTTGTCTTAATTTCAGATAGTGATTGAAAGGGTTTCGACTTCTATACGGAAATACTAGTTTCTTAGTAAGAAATAAATAAAACTTCTTAGACATGCAAACCTTCTAAAACTCTCTTGTATCAGCACCGTTTAATTACACATGTGCAAGCAAAGAGACTCTCTCAAAGCTATGAAAAGCATTTTCATTTGGCTTGTCAAACGAGAAGTGGAAACATTTTCAAGGGAACAAGAAAAATGATGTCAGATATTATCATGTGCCCTGGACTTTTATCTCGAAGGGCAAATATCTGTGATACAGTAAACAAGAGGTAAAGTTTAATAAAGAAGTGAATATGAGAAAGCTAAAGAAATGTTTAGTCTCTTAAATTTAATAGAATAAATTTTCTTTCAAGACAACTGCTAGAAGAAGAATAAAAAAAGAAGTCTTATATGGTTTGTGCTGAATGCACATGGAGATGTTTTGCAGAGTTTGTCTTCAAGGGCTGATATATCTATTTCTAGAATCTAATCCTGTGTTACCTTGTGGTTTTACTTTTCCTCACATTTTTATCCTGTCATTGGTAGCTTTTCCATTTTTATGGGTCTGGCAATTAATGGAAAACCAGATTAGCGGAGTTGATGTTCTTATGGATGTCACATTTCTTTGAAATCCTTAGGCAAAATCTAGGAACAAAATCTACCTTTCTTCTCTAGAATAGTTTAGGAGTCAGGGCTACAGAATACCAGTGTAATACAGATGGATTGTCATATTTCATAAGAGAAAGGAATGAAATAAAAGGAAACAAAGAAAAATATTTGAATGGGGACAATGCATTCTGCACTAAAAGTATCATTAGAACAATCAAATATTCATGTATATGCTCTCTAATACAGTAAAACATTTTCAAATGCAATGTGATGGCCTCTTATGACAGTTTTACAAAGTTGGTGGGTGAGGGAAGAGTGACTGACATTATCCGGACTTGTGCAAGGCATTTGGCACGGTCCTGCACAACATCCTTGTCTCTAAACGGGAGAGATGTGTATTTCCCAGTTGGTGGATGAGGAATTGGCTGGATGTCACACTCAAAGAGCTGTGGTCAATGGCTCAATGTCCAAGTGGAGACCAGTGGTATCCTCAGGGCTCAGTACTGGGTCCAGCACTGTTCAACATCTTTTTTGCCCCATGGACAGTGGGATGGAGGGCGAGTTTGCCACTGATACCAAGCTGTGTGGGGCAGTCAGCACGCTGGAGGGAAGGGATGTCACACAGAAAGACCTTGACACGCTTGGCAGGTTGGTCTGTGCAAACCTCATGAAGTTCAATGAAATGCAAGGTCCTGCACCTTGGCTGGGGCAATCCCAAGCACAAAGTCAGTCTGTGTGGGGAATTACTAGAAAGCAATCCTGAGGAGAAGTACTTGGGAGTGTTGTTGGACAAGGAGCTTGACATGACCTGGCAATGTGCACTTGCAGCACGGAAAGCCAACTGCATCCTCGGCTGCATCCAGACAAGTAGCCAGCAGGGCGAGGGAGATTGTTCTGCCTCTCTAGTCTGTTTGTGTGTGATCCTACCCAGAGTGCGGTGTCCAGCTCTCCTGAGATCCCAACACAGTAAGGACATGGACCTGTTGGAGCGAGTTCATTGGAGGTCCATAAAGGCGATCAGAGGGCTGGAGTACCTCTCCTGTGGAGACAGGCTGAGACTGTTGGGGTTGTTCAGTCTGGAAAAGAGAATACTCCAGGGGACCTTCCAGTACCTGGAGGAGGCTACAAGAGATCTGTACAGGGACTTTTTACAAGGGCATGGCGTGGCAGGGCTAGGCAGAATGGCTTTGAACTGAAAGAGGGTCAGTTTAATGGTAGAAAGATGGCAGAAATATGTACTGTGAGGGTGGTGAGGCACTGGGACAGGTTGTCCAGAGAAGCTGTGGATGGCCCATCACTGGAAGTGTTCAAGGCCAAGTTGGATGAGGCTTTGAGTAACCTGGTCTTGTGAAAGGTGTCCCTTCCCATGGTGGGGGGCGTTGGAAATAGATGATCTTTAAGGACCCTTCCAATCCAAACCTTTCTGTGATTATATGATTGTAGTCCAAACAAAATCTGTCATCTAAACAAGCATTTACTACCTGATGCTGAAGAACGAATCTTTTGAAACTCGTAGTGGGCTGCATTCTGCAGATCAAAATGGATTGTGCTTAGGAGGGATGCTTGGAAACACTTATTTCAAAAAATATATAAGTGTCTTTATCTTAAGCTTTGCAAAAGAGTTCAGAACAGTATGCCCAGTTTTAGTTTGTATCTTCTAATGTATGGGGAAGGTGACTATATAAAATATGTGGTACTGGACAGAGAAAGCACTTTCATATTTCATCAGAAAGGAGACAATTGAATAGAAGCTCTGTCTCATCTTTGCAGCCATTTTTCTCTGTTGTACTACACACAGTTACCTTGGTTCCCTTACCATTGCTATCATAGGTGGAAGCCATGACTCCAGTGGAATCTGGGGCAGTAGTGATGCAGTCTTCAGCAGCCTGAATTTCGTACCAGTGTTGATAGGTACGAAGACGATGATAATTGAAGTGAGTAATACATCACCAGTTCCAGAGCAGAATCTAAGAGAGGTGTTTGTAAGAGTGAAAAACTGTAATAACCTTGCAGAAGAGACTGCAGTATTGTGGCTGCCCTGTTCAGTAACCTTTGTGCCAGAAATAAATTGTCTAAATCTGTTCACTGATTCCCTCAATACATTGAACAGATGCCTGGTCGGCCTTGGAGGGAATATTTCAGGCATAAAAATAAGCAGACAGTATTTCTTTGCAAATGTGATGAAGGTATGAAGTCAGGTAATTGTGGGTTGCTTTTGCTGCGGAGGGAGAGAGTATACATCTGCTCTCTGCTCTGCAAAGGCATGAAGATTCTCTCTATGGAGGCCCTTTCTGTGAAAGCAAGAAGGAGATAATCAGCTGGGTAATGGCTAACACACTCAGTAGACAAGATAATGGTAGAGTTCAAAGAGGACAGCAGTAAAGCAGTTGCGTAAGCCAAAGACTGTGACTGTGGCTGAAAATGGTGAGCTATGAAAGCTCCTTACTGTAAGAAAAAGACACTGCATTTTGTGTTAGAAGATAAAAATTGGAAATGTGCTTTTCATCTTGGAAAAGGGATGTATGGGGTAATTGGTCTCTGTTAATATGAGAAATATAGCTTTTTTATATATACCTTTTTTTGGATAGGACACTTCAAGAAGATTACCTATGATTTGATAGGCAGCATGTAAGAATCTTTAACTACACTGTATATGAGGATTATATGTGGAGTTTTTAAGTTTCAAAGTTCTTCATCTTTCTGAGAAAAAAAGAAAAAGGGGTTTAAAAAATCAAAACCTCTGAGTGGTATTAAGAATATTTCAAAGGCACCCAATCTTTACTCATTAATCTATGAGTCTGAGATCAGTAGTGATCACAGATCCTGGACTTCAGTTACTACATCGTTTGTTTCTCTGGGTGCTTCAGTTTTGGAGAGCATGTGGAATTCAGCCCACCCAATTTTAGCTTTCAGAAAGAAAAGTACATTTCTGTTAGCCTGCTATCTTGAACCCTCCCCAGTCAATGGAATGAGAAGGGCACCTCACTAAGGTCGTAATAAATCAGGAAGAATATCTAAAACAGATGGAATAAACATGTTAAACAGATGGAATATGCTGTGTCTACACAGTACGTGTTTTCCCTCCTTCACCTCCTTCTCCTGGCTTTTGTAATAGACACTAGAGACAGCTCAGAGAACAGATCAATTAGCTTTATGCCACAATTAAGCTAAATACTTCTGCCTGTCAGTAACTAGCACTCACACTACCTTTAGTTTGCCATGACAAGCCATATTAACAAGAAAAACATCTTTGGGTTCTGTAAATGCTCTACAGCTTCATCTGGCAGCCAGTTGGTCATGTCAGTTCTGGGCCACGTTACATAACCTGCCGTCTGCAGAGCTCTTCTTTTCTGAGAAATGCCAGAAGCAGACAGCCACAGCAGTGCAAGTGCTGGACTTGTTATCTAAGTGAGGGCAGCCCACGGCCTCTGCCTGCCTTGGCAATAAAGGCTTCAGGAAAGTATCACCATCATTAAATTCACACCGGATGTTCCAAACAAGGGGTGCAAATGTTTTCCTCTCCTTCTGCGTTCAAAGTAGAATGCAGTACGTTGTTCTGTGGAGTGGGTTTTGTGCAATTCTTCTGCAATGCACAGATCACGCCTTGTGCCCTACGGCACAAAGAGGTATATCTGATGGTCTCTCTGTGTGCTGTGGCTGA
The DNA here is from genome assembly GCA_013400235.1 of Oriolus oriolus. Classification (NCBI taxonomy): domain Eukaryota; kingdom Metazoa; phylum Chordata; class Aves; order Passeriformes; family Corvidae; genus Oriolus; species Oriolus oriolus. Next base: position 85,895 of record VXBT01012543.1, read on the forward strand.
AAACACTAATGCTCAGAAAAATTCCTCTGAATTGCCACCACATTAATTCTTGGAAAAGTTCAAGCTGTCAGTTCAGCACCAGAAAAAATGCTCAAATGGGCCATTGAATTCTAGAACCCCTCCATCTTTACTTGAATGCTGATCTCTTGGTTTGGACTCTGAAACAAATTTTCCTAATTTTTTACAACTTTTTTTTTCACAACTTCTAATCACCCTTGCTAGAAATTTTCTTTACAGATGTATAATTTTTTTTTTTGCACAGATTCTTCCAGATTTTTTCCTAAGTGGAATGAATGAAAATGGTCATGCAGGCATTTTTTAAGTTACAGCAACAATTTTATCAAGAAAATATTTTAAAATCTAAAAAGAAAACAGATTTTTGCTCCCAGCTTTTGAAACCTTTAGTACACAGTGAGATAAACAATGGAAAATGTTGTGAAAACATTTAAGCAGATTTAAGCATTTAAGCTGAAAACAGTGGCTCTTTAATATATATTTGTTTTCTTAAAACACATAGCTTGGCAAGTTTTCATTGCATGACTGAAGAAATATGATGTTGTATCTATGTGAATTGATTAAAGAGAAATTCCTGCCACTTTGGGGTGAAGCTAAATAAAATTTATAACACCGGTACCAAGTAAACTACTTCTGGCTGTAGTGGAAAATGGGACAAATATTGACTTACTGCAAAATCAGTAAAGGAACATTTATAGTACATTTATTTAAAAACACTTTCAACAATCAGGATGAAAAGAGACTAACTATGGAAGCATATATATCCATAAGTTCACTCCCAGTCTATGATCTTATACTTCAAATTTGTAGTTTATTAACTGAACTGCTTGGAAACATGGAGATGACCTTTTCTTTATGTGTTTTCTTCCTTTGTCTTGTAATTTTATAGTTAGTTTTAAGTAGTAAACTTTGTGTGGACCTTTCTGTGGAATCATAATTAATAAGATTGATGAGAGGCTTCATAGTAGGGAAATAAATACTGTACTGATTCTTTTAAACTAGCCACTATATCAAATCTGCAGAAAATGCTATCACAATTGCAAAACTCTCCTAAAAAATCCTAAATATGTAAGACAGGCAGAGTAACTGTTTTAATGACTGTCTCCTCCTACGTGCTTCAGTACCTTCAGACATACCTGGCTAACAGCACTAAAAAACCCAAAAAGCCCCACAACTGCCAAAAAATATTTTTCTCTCTGTTTTGCCAAAGATATCTTTTTAAAAAAAATGTAGCTGTCATTTCTGCGAATGCTGGCCATATGTCTGCATGAAGTCCTTTTGCAGGCTCATTAGATATATGAATTAAAGGAAAAAACACTAACTATATATTTAAATTTTCTTTCCATTTTTTATGGTCCTGTGAAGTTAACAGATGGGGTCTAGCAACATGGAAACTGAATTTCCATTTTCTTAATGGAATAGATTTATCTACAAATGGTTTTCACTTTAGTCAGATGGGTATGCTGATTATATAACAAGTGGCATTAAAATTTTGCAAGATTTGAATGTGGAAAAGAAGAGATTTAGAGCAGAAAAAGATGTAAAATAAATGGTCTTGCAGAGACAGGCATAACCATGCTATAAATTAGCTGGAAGTTGGCTGAGTACATCCTATTATAATTTAGTGATCTTGTTTAGCTATTATAATATCCCATTTTCAGGCAGCAGTTACCTTTCCTAACGGGCAGGAAGAATGGCCAGGCAGGAGAGCCAGCAGCTTGATTAAAAAGATAAGGGCTGTAAAGGTAAGCAAGTTCAGTAAGTATGAAGAGAGAGGAGAAGATCAGAGAGATCACACAATATTTATTCCTCAGAACCTTTTCTGGGTACCCTTGATTTGTGGCTTCTACTTTCCTAATCTAGGGGTGTTTTCTTTCTTTTTAGATTTCATACTGTAGGTTTTTTTCAGTTTGCTTAGTAATGGCATAATTTGATGCCCATCCTCCTCTTTTACGGTACTCTGTTATTTCTCTTCTACATTCTTTTGATTTTCTCAACACAAAGCCCCATTATTTCTTTCTCATTCACTTCTTTTCCACAATGAAGGTTTCTGGTCTATTTAATTGTTCCTCATTAAATAAAAACCCCAAAAAGTTGTTTTATGCCTGTGATGATGCTTATAGCTCTTTTCTAACCTTTTCTAATGATGCAGCTCTTGACAGGGGTGGACAGGAACAGCACACAGGACTCAAGAGGAGCAGCACTGATTTGTACAGAGGCGTGGTGTAGAACTCTTCCCCTCTCCATTACTTTCCTTCAGCTTTTTTGCCCTTTCCTGACTGCTGCTCTTAGGTTTTCATAGAACTGTGTGTCACAGCTTCTCAGATTGCTTTGTAGGAAGAATTAGGATTTTTTCCCACATGTATTGTGTAAAGTTTATCTATATATATCTGCCACTTTATTATTCATTTTACTGCATGAGATTCTTCAGCAGCTCTTCAGCTTGCTTTTGTTTTTACTTCTCTGTATGTCTTCAATGCTGCCACCTCACTGACCACCCCCTTTTACAGGGCAGTTACAATCGTAATGAGCACAAGTGATCTTAGCAAGGAGGTTCATGGGTTTTCACTAATTACTTGCACCTCCATGAATACTATTCTGTCTTTGGTTTTTGTGTTTAAACAAGTACAGACACTCCTTCTTACTCAGTGGTTTGCTTTACCACTCTTTCATTGGAGACTTTGCTGAGTATTTTGAATGCCAAGAGCATTACCATCCAACAGGTTTGCACTTTTAACTCTTTCAAAGACCTGCAACTCATCTGTGAGGCCTGACTTCACTTTACAAAATGGAATTCCCTTACTCTATGATGCTTCCCCAGAGTACTTGTTTAGTCATTCTTAGGAAAAATGGGTAATAATATGCCTTAGAATAAATCGGGTCATGGAATGAATCATAGAATGAGTAGTAAATTCATTCTATGATTCATAGTTTTTTCTGATTCTCTCAGTCTCAACAAAGACTATAGTGTAGCTTCCAAGAATGCCTCTTGAATTCTTTTTAAAAATTGGTGTCACATTTGCCACAAAACAACCTGCAGATGCCAAGGCAATTTGAACTGGTCTATTTACACTTGAGTGAGTAGTACACTTTTTTCATCCTTGCAATGGTCTAAATTTTTAGGGTCAATAGTACTCTGTTCTTTTTACTTGCAACTCTCAAATATACCAGGTGCTCTAACCACATCACTTCTGCCAACACTAAAATTTAAGACAGAACAGAGAGGTTCTGGTTGGGAATTACTCAAAGTTCATCCACCAGAATTAAAAACGCAAACTGCAATTTATGCTTTCTGTCATAATCATTTTGTTCTTTGATCATTTATTTACTTGGAGGTTTCCACTTCTGGCTTCTGCTATCGTTGGAAAAGATGGGTTTGTGATTTTTTTTGCCACTTCCTCTCTGGGGTTCTGAGTCAAACAAACATGTTTTTGAAAAGCAAGGGAGGATAGAAATTTATTCTGTGTTTCCTCAGAACCTACATTTCCATTCCTGAGACTTGATATAGGTACCTGCTTAATAATTATATTTACATGCACCTCACTATAAACTAACACTAAACTTACAGAATATCATGACTTGTTGGAAGTTGGTATTCTTTAGGTCTTCAGTACCTGCAATGATGACAGTTCATCCCATTTCACATAGTCATAAATAAGGGGTGTCTTACAACATAAAGAAAAATAACTAAAGACTCAAATACAGCAGTGTGTAAAACAAACATCCACAAATATATTTTTTATAAAACAACATAAATATTTTATCTGAGAGATTCTGCATGGAAATTGGTTTTTATTTAATTTTGTATTTTCTGAACACATTTCATTGGCAGCACAGGGACAGGACAGGTTTTACAAAGTGGAGAGCTTAAATGGAGATGGAAGTTCCCATGAACTGAAATACCTGAAAAACAAATAGCTGTTGTTGTTCAACCCCAGCTGTTAACTAAGCACAACACACAGCCACTCAGTCACTGTCCCCTTGGTGGGTTTGGGAGAGAGAGTCAGAAGAGTAAGAGCTGGAAAACTTGTGGGTTGAGATAAAGACAGTTTAATAGGGAAAGCAAAAGCTGCACACACAAGCAAGAAAAACAAGGAATTCATTCACCACTTCCCATGGGCAGGGAGGTGTTCAGCCATCTCTAGGACAGCAGGGCCCCATTACATGTAATGGTGGCTTGGACAGACAAATACTATCACTCCAAATGTCCTTCTCCTTCCTTGCTCATCCCCCAGCTATTATTGCCTGAGCATGAGGCCATGTGTTTTGGGACATCCCTTTGGTTAGCTGGGATCAGCTGTCCTGTCTGTGTCCTCTCACAATTCCTCATGCACCCCCAGCTCACTCACAGTGGGATGGCGTGAGAGACATAAAAGGCCTTGGGTCTGTGGAAAAACTGCTCAGAAACAGTGAAAACATCCCTGTTATCAGCACTGTTTCCAACACAAATCCAAAATACAGCCTCATACTAGCTACTGTGATGAAAATTAACTGTACTCCAACCAAAACCAGAACATGTGAAGAGCTTGTTCTCTTGTTAAATTTGGCTTACTGCACTAACCCAATTTTAAGCAACATGGTATCACAAAACTAATGAAAATGAGCACTTTGGTAATATTCACTAATTCCTATATCTGTGATTTGGGAGACAGAATAAGAAATATTCTAATTGCTCTTAGGAAACCTACTTTGAATTGGGGAGTTTGGAATTGGTTGAAGGTCCAGAAGAACGAACAAAAGCACAAAAAAACATAGAAAACTTGTGGGAGATAACAGTGAAGAATTAAAATTAAAGGCAGATGATAATTATTGAAAATTTCAAAGACAGTAATTATGGGTTGTTTGTGCAATCATACCATGGCAAAAACAGTAATTTTTTTTTGCATTTAATTTTATCACCATGGCTTGAATACTGACATCCCTTTCAGAATCACTGTTATCTATTAAAAAATTACAAAAATATGAAACTACTAACAAGGAAATCAGAGATTATGGATCTGTAAGCAAGGTGAAGTGGTGAGGGCTGGCAAAATGAGCATCTGCTGCATTAGTGAAAGAGAATACTGGTAGAAGAGTGGATTAGGCAAAAATGATGGTTTGCCAATATGAAATGTAGACCTTTCTCTGATTCAGCTCCCAGGCTTTAAAATGGGATAAGTCTACAGTTTTCCAGTGGATTGTCACTCGCTCTTTCATAAAGGAACCACATGTAAGTAATGTGGTATACCTTAAAAAGCCATAAAAATGGGAATGTAGTTTACATTTTGCATTATAATACAGGAAATAGCAACTTCTAAGCCTTAAAGCATCTTTCCATTTATCCCAAACTGTAAGTGAGAATTGCAAGAGCACAATTCTTATCTGACATCAGCTTTGTGAAAACATGCTGTAATGTGGCATGAAAATTACATACTTGGCTGGGTTAAACATTTTACAAGCTCTTATAGAGCAAAGTTCCATGTAAAGTTGACTTGACAGTTTACCAGAAATATTCAGTTTCCTGGTTTTATTGCATCCTATATCATCTCTTTTTGCAACAGAGCCTTGGCTTTATCCCAGTGAAATTGACTCCAGTCTGCAGTACAGCAAAAGTTTTATGAGTGTTCGTAGGAAATAAAATTCTATATCTGGTCACTTTTGAAACAGCAGAAGCTTTGGGATTTGCCATTTTGAAAACCCTGGGCCTTAAGTGTTGAAATCAGGGTTTTCAGTCTAATAATGTAGACCTTAAACATAAGTGACTTAGTTTTCCAAAGAACTAAACACTACCAAATCCGCTAGCACATCATTTTGGCAGCAGTGGCTTAAAAACCAGAAATCAAGGCATCATTAGGCATTTAGCTCTTGTACACTGCTTTAGACACGTCGTTCAAAAACTGTTACTGTTCTCATAAATGTGAAGAACTACATAATACACACAAAATATGTATATCTACACTTACACCATGCAGATGAAATCTCAGCTTCTTCTAAGATGGCAGTAAAATCCTGTCAATTGTTGCGCAGCTGAGATTTCGTGCATGGCAATGTAGCATCGAGTATTTTGACACAATAAGGATACTTTTAAAAGAGACTGCAGCCTTAAAGGGACCAAGGAGAATTCTTTTTCCAATAAGCCTAAGGAATTAATTTCCTAAATATCACTAAAATATTTTTGATATTTGATATTGACATGTGTAAAAATCTGCCTGACAGCATGTGCAATCAAACAGTGTAATCGATACCTTTCTGAACATCCCTGTTTTCTGTGAAATTGCTAAAAGCTTCAATTGGGTCAGGACTTGTGCTCAAGACAAGCACTAAAGCAGCTAAGGAAGACTTGTCTTTATGCAGAGGTCCAAATCTAGCCTGGAGATTCTCTATGAATTGTTTTCCAAGATTTGCTATTACACAGTCATCAAGTGCAGAAGTGATCAGAGGAGATAATGATACAGATCTATATAAATGCAGAAAAGATGAGCAAAATGAACTGTACCTTAGTAGCAAATCCATTGCTTCTTTAACAATACCTGACAAAATCAGATGCATGATACAAAGAGAAAAATAATTAAGAATTAAAAGAAAAATCCATCATCTAGGATACTAATTTGAAAATTTATCCTGTCTAGAAACGACTGCCTCAGTATATCCACCAGCAAAAGAAAGAGCTCTCTTCAATCTACTAATTCAAATAATAGTATCTTTAACTGTCAGTGCTTCAAGAAATTGAGGTCAGCTTCTAGAAGCTGGACCTGCTCTGTCTCACAGGAAGGAACTACAAAAGAGCAGTTTTTCCAAGTAGTTTCACTGAAGCCACTGTTCCCACTGTGTTCACAAATATAGACTGTAAGTGGCACTGTACAGCTCTAAAAAGCCTCTAAAAAGCAGGAAGAACAGACAGAAACTACCTTTCAGATCTGTGTTCTTCCACAACAGCTATGACTCTACAAGCTAGTCTGGGTCTACCTTACACCCAGCTTGAACTGGCTCATTGAGAGCCATGCCCTCACTCTTTCAGGACCTATATTTCCTGATTCCTTTCACAGAGAAGTATTGGAGTTTTGGAACAGATGGAATTCAAAAGGAACCATAAATTTTCTGCAATAAAGAACTCTACCACAATTAATTTCTGGAACTTGATCAGTCTCAAGTCTCAAGAAGCTCTAGCCACATTTTTATTTCTTTCTTCCTCGTGTTGCTCCATACGAAAGGGTTCCTAATCACAGTGTCCCCATTCTGGATGAACATGAATGCCAAAGAACTTTATATATGAAACTACCATTTTCTATGCCATGATTGTCTAGTCCGTACCATATCAATAATCCCACATCTAGGTCACAAACATAACACAGATAAAAGAAACGGATTTTTTATGCTTCTAAGATAAAAATCCTTGGAACTTCCAAGTGAACACTCATATTTTATTACGTTCACTGGGAACACGGTGAGCAAGGATTCAAACAGTAATCAGAAGACACACACTGCATAAAAATCAGTAAATAAGTCTTTGACCCTTCTCTGAGCAGAAGGATTGATCTAGGTAATCTCTTACATCTCTTCTAACCTCAGTGAATCTGTGATAACAAATGCATTCTTTCCAGACTGACAGCCATGCCCATCTTACTGCTAGAGGAAGTTCTGTGTGTGTGTAGAGGTTACTACAGCATGCCCCATCAAACCAGGGTACAAACACTGACATGGTCTGAGTTTGCGACAAGGAACAGGTAAATATGGGAAGAAGGGGGAAATACTCCACACACTCTTTTAAATTGCTTCTGTGGAGGTGGAAGAGGAGTTTCAAACTGTCCCATCGAAGTGTGTGACAAGATCCTTTTATGCAGGCTGAGGAAAGAGAGAAAAGGGATTTAGGAAACTACTTACAGATAGAACTGAGCTGGTGTCTTTGAAATTGTTCAAAAATACATCCAATGAAATGAGACACTGTCACTATTAAAAATCTACTTCTAAAACAATGGGTTGAAAAATCACAGAAGGATGTTTCAAATATATCTTCCAGTTTCTTTTGTGACCTAATTTAATGAAGATAGGACTACCAATCCCATCCTTCTGAATTTGATTCTGTGCACTTCATCTCAGTCATGCCACATAAATCACACCATGTCTTCAAGCCATGGCACATCCAGTTTAACAAGGCATTGCCCCGGAGTAGAGAGAATAGTCAGTGAAAATCAAATAAAGAGAATTGGAAATAAAAGGTTAGGAAGTGTATGACTCTCAATAGGCAAAATACAAGCCTGTGATACAAACAGCGTTATGAATAACCTTCTGTTTCCAAAAGGGATTTGAACACATTCCTTAACTTCTCAACTGACAGAGAAGTTGCATTTAAGCATGCCTAGAAACAAGTTCTTAAATTCCACTCATATGCTGAAGTACTAATCTGAGTATACTTTCCTGGATTCAGGCCTGCAAATGTTAAGTAACTTAAAATCTTGCATGGCTTAGAGGATACTTTGCCTTGGAAAAATATTAACTGTGGTCCTACATATCAATAATTTTAAGTCTAAACTCTAGGAAACTATCTTTCTCCCTTGTCTGTAAATACTACCAGAAGCCTCAGATGTCTAATGTCTGACAGTTGTCTTTAACCCAAGCCTGTTGCAGGGTACCTTAACTCCAGTCAGAAGGCTCCTGGAGGCAGAATTCCATTCCATATTTCTAAATCCTTCTCTTTGCTGTAGGGTTTCAAGGGACAGCATAGACAGGACTTTTTCAGAAGCTCAGAAAGACCTCAACAAACATTGGTGCCAATTATGTGGAGAGTCTGTCTAAACTGTATTAGGAAGAGCTTCTCCAGATTATCATTCTTTCCAAAAGTCTTAGTAGTTTTACTAAATAGCTGAAAGAAGAACAGATTAGTTTTAGATGATGTAACTTAATTACAACCAAATCCTGGAGCCATTCACTAGACTATCTGAAACCATTACTCTTGATTTTGTGTGCTAGATCACAGTTTAAACTAAAGATATCACAGAGCCTTGGTTCTCACTAGTGAGATAAGTGAGAACTCCCTTATTTTTTCTCTAGAAGTAGCAGTGTATTAGATGCCAAACTCATACAAGAGCACTAGGGAGGCAAGATGACAAGAAAATTAGTTTGTTTTAAAATAGGGACAGCTGCAAGGCTGCATATTCCTATTTTTGTTTTGCTAGTGATAAACCACCACATCACTAGAGAGAAAAAAAGTGAAATATTAGGGAAAACAAGAGTAGAAGGACCTGGTCTCTTTAGAGAGTTCTTATGGGACCTTGAAGAAATTTGATTTAGTCAAATGTTGCTTGATACTTAGCTTAAATTCATCCACCTCACAGTAAAAACTACGTGATTTCAAAAGATGATGAATAGCAATCAGTCATGGCAAAAGATGGTATAAGGAACTTGCAGAATTTCTGTCAGTGAAGTTTGCTAATAACAGCTTAAGCAAATACCTGTAGGGAGAGATCTAATCATCTCAAACCCAACTTCGGAACAGAAGGGGATGGGCACTCTAGGTCCAAGAGCATTTTCTAAGATTTATTTAAGCATCTTGACCTTAAGAAGAAATTTACATATATGTGTATATATGTCTATATGTATACATATATGTATATATATGCTTTGAAAGAGAAGGAAATTTTATTTGTCACCTAAACTAAGACTTAATACAGATTATGCACTTGGAGTAAAGCATGAATACTTTTACAGCTTCAGTGACCCCATTAGTTTCTCATGATATATGTACAAATAGAATGAATGCTCACATGAGGTATAGAACGAAGAAGTCTGGCCTACATTTTAGGGTAAATTCATAAAATCTATACTATTCCCATCTTCTAGGAAATATTTTTAACTTTTTTTTCTACAAATATTCTAGTTTGCAAGCACGGAAATCGTAGTGCAATTTAATAAGTGCTATCTTGGGGTATTTAAAACATGAGTAATTCAACATGCTATTTTCTTAAAAGATATACTAAACAAACCTGCTAAAAATATTTCTGAGAAAAACTGATACACTGGATCTGTCTCTGGCAGACTTGCCATTGCAAAATGCATGACAGATCCTTGAGTGGTGACAACCCAGCTGTTCTCATGAGTAGCACCCATTGTCTGCAACATTTCTTCTGCTGCTTTCAGCCTTGTAGTAATGTAAAAGAAGTGCATTTTTTCACAATATTTTTGCAGGTTTTCTGTAACTAGGAACTGAACACTGGAGAAAACTTTCTTCTCCCAAGGCTGAAGTGGTTACAGGGACAGCCTGTCAGAGCACACTTGGCATGTAAATGTTAATTCATGCTGAAGGAGACCTGACTCGACTTAAATTTCTCTCTTTCTTCTGTTCACCAAAGGCAGAAACTCAGGATGAAGGGATATTTCTATCTTGGGTATCGTGCACTTCTAAAATAATGCAGTAAACTTAAAACCCAGAGGACTCTGCAGTGTTTTGTGGCTTCAGAGCTGCAGAAGTTAACACCAAGAAAAGGTAGCAGCTAATATTTATTCTATAGTCACTGTGCCAGCAGATCATGTAAAATGATTTCCTGATCAAAAATTCTGAAGAATTCTTCTTCTGAAGAAGAAGACAAAATTATGTAATACGTTCTGAAGGTTTTAAAAAGTAATCAGTTGAAGACCTTTAACTTAAGCAAAGTAACTTCTCAGCTCTGCTTTCTGAGTGGTGAGGAGGTATCGAAGTTCTTTTCAACTACAGAGGGACAGCCTAAATTCTCAAAATGTCAATTAAATTACACCACACCGTAGAAGTCGAGGAATGCCTTTTATGAAGAAATCTACATGTAATATGTGCAAATATAAGTTATTTTCCAAGAAGGGGCAAGGTACTCAATTCCTTAAGGCTCCCTTATCTAAAGAACCATAGAATGGCCTGGGTTGGAAGGGACCTCAAAGATCACCTAGTTCCCACTTCCCTGCCACAGCTAGGAATACCTTTTGCTAGATCAGGCTGATCAAAGCTCCATCCAACCTGGCCTTGAGAGGGCAACTTCCAGGTATCCACAGCTTCTCTGGGCAACCTGTGCCAGTGACTCACCACCCTCACAGTAAAGAATTTCTTCCTAATATCTAATCTAAACCCACTCTCTCCCAGTTTAAAGCCATTCCCCCTTGTCCTGCCACTGCTGTAACCCCGTTGTAGAAGGCCACCAATTTTGTCAGGCATTATCTGTTTAGTGAAGGCACATCAGTCATCAACAATTACCTGATTATTTTTCTTGTGCACTTCCATTGTTTCCAGGAGCATCTGATTTATGATGGGTCCAGAAACATAGGTGAGTCTTACTGGCCTGTAGTACCATATTCCAACCTTACACACCTTTTTTAAAATGTAGGTTATGTTCTCCTTTTTCCAGGCAATGGGAACATCACCAGACTGCCACAACTTCTCAAATGTGGTGGATAGTGTCTTCGTCACTTCCTCTGCCAGTTTCTTCAGGATCCATGGATGTATCTCATCATGTCCCGTGGACTTGTGCATCTTCAGGTTCCTTAGATGGTCTCAAAACTTACCTTCACCTACAGCAGGTGGTTCTTCAGTCCCCTTACTTGCTGTGACTTCTACAATTTGGGCAGTGTGGCTGGAGCCCTCAACAGGGAAGACTGAGTCAAAAAATTCATGGAGTAGGCCAGCCTTCTCCATGTTTCTGGTAACCAGGTATCCTGTTTCCTTCCAGAGAGGGCTCATATTGTCCCTAGCCTTCCTTTAATCACCAATGTACTGACAGAAAATTTTCTTGTTCCCTTTGATGTGCATGACAAACTTTAATTTTATCAGGGCTTTAGCTTTCCTAACCTGATCCCTGGCTGCTCAGATAGTATCTTTGTGTTTTTCCCTGTCCTTGCAAGGTTACTGTCCTCGCTTCCATCCTCTGTGTGCTTCTTTTTTGTGTTTGAGTTTGTCCAGGAGCTCCTCATTCATCCACATGGGCCTCCTGATATTTTTACCTGATTTCCTGTTTATCAGGATGCATCACTCCTGAGCTTGGAGAAGGCGACCCTAAGATATCAACCAGCTTTTTTTGGCCTCTCCTCCCTTCAGGGAGTTTTCCCATGGTACTTGACCAAGCAGATCTCTGAGGATCTGCTCTTCTGAAGTCCAGGGTAGTGAGCTTGCTGTGATCCTCACTGCCCTGAGGATCTCAAACTCCACCAATTCATGGTCACTGCAGCCAACAGTGCCTCTGTGCCTTACATTCCCCACCAGCCTCTCCTTGGTGAGAACAAGGTCCAGGACAGCGCCTTTCCCTGTTGGCTTCTCTGTCACTTGGAGAAGGAAGTTGTCATCAGTGCATTCCGGGAACCTCCCAGATTGCTTTTGTCCTGCTGTGTTGTCCCTTGAACAGCTGTCAGGGTGGTTCAAGTCCCCCGTGGGGATCAGGGCTAGCGAATGTGAGGCTGCTCTTATCTGTCTATAGTGGGACTCATCTGCTCAGTGCTCCTGGTCAGGCAGCCTGCAGCAGGCCCCTGCTGCAATCTCACCTGTCCCTGCCCACACTTTAATCCAGACCCATAAGGTCTCAGTTGGATTCTTATCCATCCCAGGGCAGAACTCCATCCAGTCCAGCAAGTCCTTGACATGGAATAGAGATCAACACTTCCTATGTAGAAATAATCCCATCCAGGAGAAACATGAAACCAAAAATCAGCATGTCAATCATTCATTCTGTTTTCTGCCCAGGAAGACTGCAAGCACGTCTTCTGCATTTGATTGCTGAAGTAGATTGATGCGTTCTTCATTGTCCAGAGTGTTTCTCTGAGAATCTTTCCGAGAATTTTGTCTTCAATGGCTCTGATTTCTGTACTTTTTTTGTCAGCATTGGTGCATAGAGTGATTTGAGTCCTTTGATCTTCAAGCTCTGATTTTTACAGATGCACATCATCACTAGGGAAGATTTATATTTCTGTTGGTTGCCCTGACACTTGTGATCCTTATTTTCCTTTCCTTCAATTCAGGGCTCCAGCAAGTCTCACTTTACCCCAACAAAACTAAAACAGATCCTTTTCTGTTTATGCACCTCTTAAGTGTCATAAAGAGATCACAGTAGAGAGTTTCACATCTCCGTAACTTGCTGCTTCATCCTGGTGCTGTTGCAGGGCTCAAGCTCAGCGCAGTTAGAGGCTTCATATGACAGAGCTGTCAACCCTTGGTAGCTACAAAAGCACTGCACCTACTCCTTAATAGCAATTCCACAGACAGAGCAGCAGCCATTCTCCTAATGCCTGAACTTTCAAGCTTCCAACACGTGCTGTAATGGGAGTGTCTCCCAAACCATGCTCTACCTGCGCTGCCTTCAGTACACTTCTATGTTCAAGTTCTTGAAGGTAGAATCTTGGAAAAGACCTGCTTAATCTCTTCTCCATCACCTCTGGTGCTGCACAGCCTGTGGACCTTCTCCCACAGCGTCTTCATTGGGCAATACCCTTTCTCAACACAGGCACACTTCCTTCAGGATAGGAAGCCTTTTCCGACTGCCCCAGTCCCAGCAAGAGGCCTTAAGCTCTCTTGGAAGGCGGCAATCCACCTGCCAGAGCTCTGATTGGATAACAGCCCAAGTGCCACAGGGACAGGTACCGCAGCAGCTGTTGAGGGCTGCCCTGTGCTGCAGTGACCCCACTGCTGAGGACACACGAGCCTTTCTAAGCCCGTTCTGTGCAGCCTGCTCTGCAAACTGCCGCGTTTGTTGGCTGCCTCTCAGCTCTTCATCCGTCAGCTGGCCTCTCCTACCAAAGTACCTCAGCTAAAGAACAGCCTGGCAACCAGCAACTCCATGAACTACATCCTTCATATGCATGCAAAATTTATGTCAGTTGTGCTGCAAATGACACAGCATTAACAATCAAATTAAAAAGCAGTTACAATTCTGTTTAAAAAAATTAGAAATACACAGCATTGAGAATGAATCATAGCAATGGCATAGGGACAACCACTATGCAACATTTCTCAGAGTTAGAAATTACAAAGTGGCTTATGGACTACGGTTTGGCATAAATGGGCTGTAAAATCATCACATAGAATGGATTTCAGAGAGTAAACCTCATGACAGAAACTGTTTTCCAGTAGATTTCAATTTTCTGAGTAAAATAGATTTAATGGAATAAATAGGGGATTATGGCACTCATATACTGAAACTACCTAATCAAACATTTTAGCACGGTTGACATAGAACTTTTTTTCATGTTTCCAAAAGAGCAGAAATGATTCTTCTGAAAACTACTTGGATAGGGAAGGGAAGCTATCCTGGGTAACCATAAAAAAGTCGTCTTGCATCCTACACCGTTTATGTTTTCGAAGCCTCTGGGCAATGCTCTACATTTTTGATCCCAAAACACTTTGGGAGAAAGTGCTCTTCTGCTAGACCACCACCAGCTCAAGTTATCAGATTAGAATGCTCCTTTATACAATGTCAGTCTTAGTTCAGAGAGGACTTTTTCCTTTTTGCTGACTGCTGTGATACAGGGAGAGGTCACACGTTAGGCAGTCAACAGTTCTGGTCACAAAACTGTTTTCATCTCTCCCTAGGGAAGCAGGTGAAGACAAAGCATTGAAGATGTGGTTTCTTAGTCACGGTTTACAGGAAGAAACTAGAAACTGGATGTGATTTCTGTCTTCTGGATGCCACCTGCTGGGTAGGCAAGGAAAGAATGTGAATTCTCTGTAGCCTGTCCAATAGATAACACCAGGAAAGGGCCTCTGTCGTGTACTGTTTCTCTCCAGATATGTCAGTACACTTACTGCTTCTTCCAAAAGCTTTTATTTCTTTGGATTTCATACCTCTAGCTTCTGTAGTTTCTCTTCCTCTGCCTCTTTGTCCTTCTCAGAAGGTATCAAGAATCTTTGTCACCTTTTTCTCTCACTGTAGTCTTGTCTGTGGGGGTTGCCATCAGTAATTAAAATCAAACAGCACTTCTATGTTGTCTTAAAATTAATATCCTTCTACCAAGACAGTTTCCAGAATCACAGTCTTAAGCTCTGTCTTTCTCATTATTTCCCCATCATATGTTTGATAAACAGCAGTCTTTGGGGTTTCTTTCCCACTAACTGATTCCTGCTGCTTACTTTGCTGCTTTGGCACTTAATCTGAATTTTCTCTTCAGTATCAGACCTTTCTGTAGATGCTTATCCTATAAGGCACATGTAAGTCTTTCAGATTCTTTTTTTTCTAAAATAAAGCATTTTATGCCCAGAAAATCAATAAATATGTTTTAGATTAATAGATTGACCCTTTTTGTTTATTAGGCAGAGATAATTCTCTTGAGTTCCTTGTTTCACATTGCCTCACAAACTGAGAACTCTTCTGCATGAAAAGCAGTTATTAATTTTTGGGGGTTTTCCCTCCTGCTTTTTTAGACAGCATCTGTGGTCTTGTTTGTTACACAGTGGGAGATTACTATAGTTCGTTCCCAGAGGGTCATTGAGAAGAGCTTGAAAGCCCTCAAACTTTTAATTTGCTTAAGCTTTTGACAGTAGCCAATATTTTGAAGAATTTGGACTATTTTAGGTATGATGCCTGCACTGTACTCTTGAAAGATTAGGCTCTGGAAAAGAATCATTAGAAAAGTAAACCACTGACTATAGTACAGCATTAGGGACTGTGATGCTATTGCTCTCTTAAAGGGTGGCTTGTTTTGTCTGCACCTTCTTGCAATGTGTTTGCCTACCTTTATACACACATGCCCTCAGAGATATATAAAAATATATCTGATTTTAAGAGCACTCCTTTGACTTTTTGCCTTTTTTTCCTCTTTAATTTTTCCCTTTTTGTATTGCCATGTGAAGAGATGCATATTTGGACCTTCCTGTTCCTTTTTCTCCTTCAACTAAGAACACTATTTCTTACAAGGTAAGGTAAGTTAAATTGGCAGCAACATTAAGCTTCAGCCTTTCCAACTGATTAGTAATCATTCCTCTGATGATGCCAGAAAATAATTCAGTTTTGACTATGAACTTAGGTCACCTTACTGAAATACTTATTTACCTACTGAGCCCTCGCTAAAAGCAGGATATCAATATTCTGTCCAGACCTGACATATCACTGTATTCATCAAAAATCCTACAGAGTGGTCTTTTCAGTTATAGAGCAAATGTAATATCCTTCTCTTTTCAAATGAGATAAATAACAGATGAATAAAAGACACTTATTAGAATTTTACTTTTCCTTCTTTCAAAATAAGTATCTCGATTTCCATGCAAAATGCTATCTGCTGTAATCCACTCTGGTATTTCTACTTGTCTTACTTTAGGTCTGATAGTTGCACAGCTAATCCCTCCTGTTCAAATATATTACAGGATTCCACAGAACGAAGAGTATTTGTATCTTTCAAGAACATCTCTATTACAGTCCACAGGCAAGATTGTACATACATTCCATTATCACTTGCAACAAAGAAAACAGACAAAGTGGCCACAAAAATTGGTATTAATGGCATAAATACTCACATTATAAAACCTATGGAAGATGAATTTAAAAAAAATTTTGAAAAGCATTGCAAGCTATTAAAAAGGACAAAAAAATCCATGACCACTCCTTCAAATCCACAAAAATCCCAAAAATCCCATTCTTCACAGCTTCCATTCTATGTCCATAAGTCATGGAGTCAGGAAGACTCAAAAAGTCTCTTTCATATTAAGTGGTTATGGTTCATGGATCACCTTCAGCATGAAAAGGTCTTGATAGAAGCCAAAGACACAAAGCCATGAGAGCCTTCAAACGTCCATAAAAGGGAATTTAGACTGAAAAGGAGAAGAGATTCTGAAATACTTGAATAGAAGGGTGGTCACTAAAACCCTTCTGACTGTACAAAAGATCAGAGAAGCTGAAAAAACCTATTGACTTTGATACAAATAATCACCGTAGATAACCAGTTCTCATAAAAACAGTCGTATGGGTAGGTAGTCTCCTAAGTTTATTTTTTTTTTAGGCAAAGCAGAACTCCTGGGAAGGATGTGTGCTCTGTATCATACATCCAAGCCACAGATATAAAGCCAAGCAGCATCCCTGGTTAGACTGCAATCCCAAGTCAAGCCGTCCAGGCTGTCTGTATAGCTGCTTGAGCTCTTGGTATCCCACTCAGTATGGGATACATTTCCAGTAAATTACAACTGTCTCCTCCAATTTTAGGTTACCACAGATTATCTTCAGTGTCAGGAATAACACAATTTGGTTTTTTCCATGTCAGACAGATCTTCATTCAGCCTATCAGTTTTTTCTGTTCCAAGCTGACTATAAATTATCTGAAGAAAATAAAACTGTGGAAAACTATATAAAGTAGCATAGCTCTAGAACATCCTAAAGTCTACTGGTTCATGTTTTCAAAATCGGAAATATAGCAACACACATATGAATATATTTATTTTTATGTATCAAAATGTCATACTTAAAATAATACATGCTTAATTTTTACAGTGTGCTTACACCCTTATCTCAATTTTCAGCTTAGCTTTTCAGCTCATTAAAAGCTCCACCCCCACATCTTTCAATATAGGCTACAATAAGCAATCAGCTTACTCTAATTACAATTAAATTGTGTTTCATGCCTCATTTTCTGTCAAATCACTCTTGCAATGCAGCTGGAATATTTCAGTTATTGTTACCTCTTACCTCATACATATACATCCTTACTCACTTTCATGCCAAATTAATTCTTCCTAACTGACTACCTGTACAGTGAGGTATCTTCTGAGACTAGGTAGAAAGGAATTCCTAAAAAGTCTTCAGTTTCCACTTACAGAAGTCAAACAAAGCAAAATAAAACCTTTGCTTAGCAGAGAAGAGTAGAAACATCTTTGTGAAAGGTGGTTGTCTCTGAAACCTCTTCTGATAAATAGTTAAGTGATTTGATCTTTTTAATGACAGTGATCTAGCTTAAATTTGTTTTAATTCCTTAAATTCCTTTTCAGCATAATTGTTTTGCTGAAATTCATTGTTTTAAAAAAAAAGTTCATTCAGGGCTGGAGTTTATCTCTAGTGTAAAACAAATGGTGACAGTGACTCTTTGTTCCCTTGGAGCTGAATGATCAAAATGCTGTGGTAATTTATCCTCCCCTGGGACCTGCAAAGAGACAGAGAGAATAATTAGTGCTCTCTGTTATTGATATCATATATGTATATCTGCTAACTCTTGCACCAACATGGGACCTCACTTGTCTATCCAAGAAATCTCACTGAACGGGGAATAAACTACTTTCAGCCATTACAATTAAGATGTAAACTGTGCCTTTGAAAGCAGACTTAAAGAAAAAAAATGTGGGTTTTAATGTTGTTTTGTTACTGCTTTTGTGAGAAAGGCCTGAATAAGCTTACTGAGCAGCTCCACAAACAGGTACCAAGGAAGAAACGGCATATATCAGAATAAGTAAGAGCTGACAGGAAGCTGGGATGTTTTCAGACAACATTGCTGCTAGGGAAGATGCACTGTCAAATCCTTGCCATTGCCGCTACAAACACATTATTATTAACAGCTCAAAAGCATTAGCAGCTTCCTCTACTGAAAAACAGATCAGCCACGTCTGTGACAAAGAGATCAAACTTCTGCTTATCATTTTATTTTCAGAATTTTTAGCACGTCCTCTTAAGTCTTTAGACCTCAAGAGATGCAGTCATTCCAGTGTTATATGTAGTTTAGGCTATTCACAAGGGGAAACTTGCTTTTTGACTGTCTGAGACCACAGCTGGGCAAAACACTACTTTATTAATACAGTAATTTCATAACATGTCCTGAAAAATAATTTTCCTGCTAAATCTAAAGGCACATGAAAAACAGGGAGGTGATTTGTGACAGCCAGCATGCCTTCACTAAAGGCAAGTCCTGCCTGATCAGCCTAGTGGCCTTCTATGATGGAGTGACTCCATCAGTGGGCAAGGGAAGGGTTAATAGATGTCATTTATCTGAACCTCTGTAAAGCCTTTGACACAGTCCACCACAACATTCTTCCCCCTAAAATGCAGAGAGATGGATTTGATGAGTGAACTGAGAAACTGATTGGACAATTGCAACCAGATGGTAGCTGGTCAATGGCTCAGAGTCTTGATGGACATCAGTAATAAGTGGTGTCCCTCAGGGGTCTGTACTGAGACCACTATTACTCAGTATCTTTACTAGTGACATAGATGAAGGGATTGAGTGCACCCTCAATAAATTTGCAGATGACACCAAGCTGAGTGGTGCAGTTGACACTCCTGAAGGACAGGATACCATCCAGAGGGATCTGGATGCTGCAGCTAGGTCATTCTCAAGCATTCTCTTCTCCAGGCTGAACAATCCCAATTTTCTTAGCCTTTCCTCACAGAAGAGATGCTCCACCCCTCACCAGAGCAGAATCCCCTCCCTGCCCTGCTGCCCACGCTGCTTTGGATGCAGCCCAGGACACGTTTGGCTCTCTGGGCTGGGAGTGCTCATGGCCGGGTCATGTCCAGCCTCTCACCCACCTGCACCCCCAAGGCCTTCTCGCAGGGCTGCTCTCCACCTGTTCATTCCCAACCTGTGTTGGTACCAGGGGTGCCCCAACACTGATGCAACACCCTGAACTGGTCTTATTAAACCTCATGAGATTTCCACTGGCCCACTTCTCTTTACCTGACAAATTCTCG
>VXBT01012543.1:105562-127373 GCA_013400235.1 Oriolus oriolus
CCCCCCCAAAAAACACAAACAAACAAACAACCCCCAAAACCAAAACCAAAACCAAAACCAAAACCAAAACCAACCAAACAAAAAGCCCCCAACTAACCAACCAAAAAAAAAACCCCACCGAAAAAACCCCACCTCACAAAACCCACTAAGCATGAAAACAGGGTGAATATTAAAGAAAGAGTAAATTAAGGACAGATAGGAAGAAAAAAAATATCAAGTTTTCATGACATTTCATAAGGAAGCTCAAAGAGTGGGTAAGTACTTAAATCAGGAAAGTAATTTTTAACCATTTTTAACCATCACTATAAACCATAGATGACCAAATTTCCTTATTGTCTAGTTTAAGGGCTAAGTAAATCAAGGCAAGACATTTTACTATCCTAGACATCTCAATCATTTTCTATAATGTAGCAATGACAAACAAATCACATTTCAAAAAGAGTTTCGAGTTTCAACTTTCAGGAAAGTCCAAAGTGGTTAAATTCTGAAAGGAAAACAAAAAACATTTAAATAAATATGCAGTGTTTCTTCACTGCTACAGTTTAATATTTTGCCATCAGGGTTGACAAAAGAGAAAAATTACATGGGGCAAGAGGACTTGCCAAATTTCGAGAAGCTCACGAATGAGTAATTTTTACTAGTTCCATAAACGCAGTTAGTTGCTGTGCATTGCAATTTCTTTTTAGCTGTGCTCTTTGGGTTCCTCAAAATGTCAGTTTTTGTTTATTTTATACCAACATGTTTTTATGGGTAGGTATTTGCTGTTTGGATTATGGAGTGAATATACTTTGTAAGGAAAAGGATGGTTGCATTGCAGACAAAAATATTGATAATAAAAGCCAGTTTACAGCTCAGCAGAAAAGCCTGGAGTTGTTCAGTTGAACTGTCAGGGCTAAGCCTAGATGTGAATTAAATGTGGATAGTTTTTATTTCTATCACTGCCAGTAAGTTGCCTGACAGGCAATATAATACAAATATAATCTAAAATAAACTTTAATGCCAAACTATATGCATGTGATTGAGCATCACATTAGAAAAGATACTGGCAATAATTTGCCATATAACAGGCTCTGAGGTAAAAAATATTGAACTATGAGATACCTCAACTTTGTGCTCAGCTGTGAAACCTTAAGAACCACATAAGTTAAAAGCAAAGTCACCATGTTTCTCAATATATCATTACAATAATGAACAATAGAAAAAGCAAAATCCTGCTTTGAGTAGGACTAATCAAATTAGATCTCTTGTCCAGTAGAGCATTGAGTTATCTCCAAGGGTGGAGACTTAAAAATCTCTGAGAGCAAACTATTCCAGGATTTTCTCGCCCACATGGTTAAAAAAAGGACAAAGAAAAAAAACCCCCCAATCCAAACAACTTTACATCCTTTGAGACTTCTCTAGGCAAATCAACAAACCCTGTTCTCTCAGCCTTTGTTAATATGTCAGGTGTTACAACCTCTGACTATCTTGGTGGCTTTCCAGTGGAACTAACGCTAGGATATCAAAATCTGCAGCAGAGAGCATTTCAAAATGTTGATACTCAAATAAAAACATAATTAAGAAAATAATTACCTCAAATACATTTCTTTGTCTTTTCCAATTTGGATTCGTGTACTTGATGATGTCTGAGCAGAGAAATTTAGATAAATTGGCACACATCCTATTTATCTTGAATTAGTTGTAGGTACAGACATCAGAAAGAAACACAAACTGTTAGTAACAACAATAGCACATTTCCAGCTGCAGGTATAGTATATCCAAGATTATAGTTGGATGCCTCCATTTTATGCTCAATTATGCAATATTGCACACAGTTCTATGACATAATTCAAAGTAATGGAAGATGTGATGCAGATACAAGCCCTTCATTCCATTTTCTAGTTCACCTTGCAACAGGCTGTTACACTACTCCCCTCCACTTCCAGGGACACACAGGAGCACAAACCAACCTACCCAGGATATTTCACATTGGACCTGCAATGCCTGCTGCTTAGGAACAACGAATTACTGTGTTATCCCAGAAACCCTTTTCTACCAAAATCAGGTATTGTAGAGGACATCTGCGATCTGCGAGGTGAACTGCTCCAGCAGACAAGCTCTGGAGCAGTGGATTGCATCAGGCATCACTGGGGTTTTCTTAAACTGGCAAAAATTCAATCTCAGTGCAGAGAGAGGTCCTTAAGTAAGGAGTGCCGAGACTCTGGCGAGAGGTGGCTCCAACCCCATGCAGGCAGGACTGGGAGGGGCAGTAGCCAGATCCCTGCCTGGATCCCTCTGCACGCACCAGAAAGGATGTGGAGAACCTAGACAGAGCTCCCACAAAACCATGCATCCCACTGGATGTCAGGCTGTGGGGAGGACCAGAGTCTGTCACCGGTAGTAGACGGCACTAGAGACAACCCTTCCGTGAGGTGCCACTAGCTCAGCCTGTAGACAAGCTGTTGCCTCATGTCAGAGCTAAGAGAGGAGGCAGAATGGCTAAGAAGCCTCAGGGCCTCGGATGCTCCTCTGAAGAGGAGACTGACTGGTGGAGCCACGCTCTACCACCCTTGAGATAAGTGCACCAGCTGACTGCATCACAGGAAGGGAAGGATCCTGCACCCTCTCAACCCACTGCAGAAGGATGGGACCTAATAGACGGCAGGGAATGTAATCAGATTGCTTCTTGGGGTGGCAGGTGAATCCACTCCTGGCCTACCTCCTGGCCAGCAGGACCAGGGCAGTGATTATTCCCCTCTGCTCAACACTGATGAGGCTACACCTCGAGTTCTGTGTCCTTTTCTGGGCCCCTTATGACAAGAAGGACATTGAGGGGCTGGGAAGTATCCAGAGAAGGGCAACGGAGCTGGTGAAGGGTCTGGAGCACAAATGTTATGAGGAGCAGCTGAAGAAGCTGGGATTGTTTAGCCTGGAGAAAAGGAGGCTCAGGGAAGACCTTATTGCTCTTTACAACTGCTCAAAGGGAATGTGTAGCCAGGGGAGGTTTGGCCTCTTTTCCCAGGTAGCAAACAATAGGATAAGAGGAAATGGTCTCAACATGGGCCAGGTGAGGTTTGGACTTCACAGAAGGAAAAACTTCTTCACTGAAAGGGTTTTCAGATATAGGAACAGGTTGGCCAGAGAAGTGGTGAAATCACCATCCCTGAAGGTAGTTTAGACATGGTGCCTAAGGACACGGCTTAGTAGTGAACACAGCAGTGCTGGGTTAACAGGTGGGTTTGATGACCTTATTTGATGACCTTTCCAATCATATTGATTCTATGTTTCCATAAATTAAGCTGATAAAGGTCTACAGAATAACTTGCTCCAGGTATATTTTCTTTTTAAAATGAAATGGAGTTTGGTTGCTATTTCTACTTTACCATTTTTTTACTTTTGACGTATCCTAAAATGTTCTTAGGCCACATGATGCCCAGGCCTTTATCTTAAACAGTCAGACAAATGTAAGTAAGTAATATATGTAAAAACAGTCAGAGTAAAGTATAATGCATGAACAGAGATAATCACTGTCCATGAGAGCACTGCTTTGCCTATGCCAACACTGAATTTCCTATGCTTATGATGTTACACTCTCCTAAGAGTTGTAAACAGATGCAAACTCCAGATTACATCACTGTCAAACTTTTCTCATTCTGCTCTCCCTATTTTTACTGTCCAGAAGTACGGACAACTATCTTCTCTTCAGCTTGTAAGATCGCTAATTAATGTTTTAAGAATCAATGTCTGATAATTTTGAAAGACTCCACTGTTAAATACATACTCTTTGCTATACTTCTTTGTGCAACTGCAAGGTTTCACCAAACACAGATATATACATATATCACTTAACAGGTAAACAGCTCTGTGATTAAGATCAGATGGAACTCTCTGTGCCACGAAGAAATCTTGCAACTCCCTGTGCTGGACCACAGGGAGTAAAGAAGGTTCACCACTAGAGAATCATAGAATCATTTTGTTGAATCAAGTGATTGTGCAGCAGGTGAATATTCTCAAAAAGAAAAATCCCACGATGAGCACAGCGGCATCCTGATATGCTACTGCTCTACATTGTAATTAATCACTCAATTTCTGAAACAGGGAATTGACACAAATTATGCCTTTATAAACTGATAGATGTATAAGTGAAAGTGAATATACAACTTAACAGCAAACAAAGAATAAGGCTGTGAGGCTTAAAAAAATAACAGAAGATCTCCAAAGACTATAGGTATCTGAGACATGGTATTTCAGTAAGAAAATAATACTCTTCTTTTTATTTCTGCATTTAAAATTATTACTTTGACCTCCCAGAATTTCACTTCACAGAGTTACTGGGTTTCTTTATTTTGGCATCAGGGTTTTCTTCAAACAGTTGTCTTACAAATACAACAAAATCAT
This sequence comes from Oriolus oriolus, assembly GCA_013400235.1. Lineage (NCBI taxonomy): Eukaryota > Metazoa > Chordata > Aves > Passeriformes > Corvidae > Oriolus > Oriolus oriolus. The sequence continues at coordinate 109,940 of VXBT01012543.1, forward strand.
AGCAGTAGTAATCAGTTTAATTTCCACCCACTGACCATGAGAAACAGAAAGCAAAAGCAGGCAGATAATGGTATGTAATTTTGAGTGAAGAATAAATACTGGTTAAAAAGTGTTTTGTACAGAATTTTTCTCCAGAGTATAGTTTGAAAAAGGTCTTGATGGCACACTAAGTAAGTTTGCTGAGACTACTAAACTGGGAGGAGTCTTGACTCCCTCAAAAGCAGAGAGACCCTGAAGAGAGACCTGGACAAATTTACAAGGCTGGGCAGTCACCAACCATATGAAGTTTAGCCAGAGAAAGTGCCAGATTCTGCACCTAAAATGGAGCAGTCCAGGATGTGCAGACAGCCTGGGGAATGAGAGGCTGGAGAGCAGTGCCACAGAAAGGGACCTGGGGGTCCTGGTCAGTGGCAAGTTGAACATGAATCAGCAGTGCCCTGGCAGCCAGGAGGGCCACCCGTGTCCTGGGGGGCATCAGGCACAGCATCACCAGCAGGGCAAGGGAGGGGATTGTCCCGCTCTGCTCTGAGCTGGGGCGGCCTCACCTCCAGTGCTGGGGGCAGTTTTGGGTGCCACAGTACAAAAAAGCCATTAAGCTCTTAGAGACAATCCAAAGGAGGGCTACCAAAATGGTGAAGGGCCTTGAGGGAAAGCCGTACAAGGAGTGGCTGAGATCACTTGGTCTGTTCAGGCTGAAGAAGAGAAGACTGAGGGGAGACCTTACTGCAGTTACAACTTCCTCACAAGGGGAAGAGGAGGAGCAGACACTGATCTCTTCTCTCTGGCACCCAGTGACAGAACCTGAGGGAATGGCCTGAACTTGTGTCAGGGAGGTTTAGCTTGGAGATTAAGAAAAGGTTCTTCACCCAGCAGGTTGGTTGGGCACTAGAACAGGCTCCTGAGGGAAGTGTTCACAGCACCGAGCCTGTCTAGTTTGAGAAGCGTTTAGACAATGCTCTCAGACACATGGTGTGACTCTTGGGGTATCCTGCACAGGGTTTGAGTTGAACTCAATAATCCCTGTGCTTCTCTTCTAGCTCAGGATATTCCATGATATTATGATTCTAAGTATAACATAAATTTATGATGTACGTAAGTACAGAAGAATCCATCTTTGTAACTTTAGCTTTCCTGAAAGTAATCCCCTGCTGTGAAATCAGATAAATAATTTCGATATCAATATAAATAAATTCATCAAAGCAGCACTATATCCCAGATTGAGCCAAACCATTGAACAAACCTCCCTTTATATGAAAAGAGGCTCCTTCATGGCTTTTTAAGGAAGTTTAGTGTTAGGTTTTCAATTGGTTTACAGCAGGAACTCATTCAGTTTCAGAAAAAGCAGAAGTAACTTTGTCCTAGGATGCCCAAAACAAAAGATTGGTTTTTATAGACTTTCAAGAATCAAGAACAGCAGCCATTCACAGCCAGGATGCATATCCTGTGGTAAAACATAACATATTGCCATGCAATCAAAGGCTGATATTAAAAACTTGAGGTCTAGCCATAGAGAGTGCTCTTGAGAATAATTACCATACATGGAGCAGCAGGGAGGAAAGTTTTATGGATAGATACTTTATTGCCACAGGTAATATACCAGGTGGATTATATGCAGAACAAAGTTATTGCACTGAGTGAATTCCACTCTTTCCATTGTTACAAAATTCTTTTAAAGAATAGAGTAACTTTATGACAGAGTGGCAAATTTGTGAAACCTGTGGACAGGTGTGTGTATTTGCAGTCTACACAGTACTGCCATTTTCTGGGAAAATATAAAGCAAACAAAGCAAACAAAAACGCACTACACTTAAGTAGGTCCCAGTCTGTCAGTTAAGAGATGCCTAAAAATTTGAGTGCAATCCCTATTTTTATCCTTTTGTGTCATTGAAGAGGTTAAGAATTGCATTGATCTGAGCATCAATGAGAATTAATTTAGTAAAAAGGGAATGAAAGTGTTGAGCATGACAAGCCAAGGGAATGGGATGCACAGGTATTCACATAGGTACAGAGCAAAGATAGATCTAAGAAGAGTTCTATACCCAAAACCATCTTAAGCTTGAGTTTAAATGCTCATATGTACAAGTGTGATGTTTCTTACTAATATGTGAGACTAGTTTTTTTTCAATTACAGTTGGGCAAGTTCAGTCTGACTGAAGTCATAAGGTGAAGGTATTGCGTGATGACAATGATGCAGGTATTGAAGTCTGGATAAATACATACCTCCATGTAAGATTAGAATGTTTTAAATTATCTATTTAACAGTAAAACTAGCAAAAGTTAGCTGTTGAAAGCTCACAATCTTTGACTACCCTGCACCAATCCCATTTTGTTAATGCTGCAAGTCAATGTCATACTCATGGGTACAAAATATCAACCTAAATGGGTACAAGTGGTTATGAACTATAAATACGAACTTTCTACAGCTGCATCCAATAAAAATCCAACAGTGCATTAATTGAACAACGACAAAAAATATAACTAAATACATATAATTTTGGGGGTTATAACCAAACTTGGACATGCCCCCAGTTAATCATAAACAAATGTACACTGAGATAAACCCATTCCCATGGCATGGTTATCCAGACCCAAGTCCCACTAGCAATATGCCTATTTTTGCCATTCAAAATTGTTGGCAGAGTTGGCACCTACAGAAATGAAACACACTGTTATCTTGGGCATGTTTGTGCATGAAGACACTCTGTACCTATTCTGTCAACAGCTCAGTAACAACACCTCTGACATGTCTGTCAATATTTATCAGTGCTCTTTAATTTAGGAATATCTCTGTGTAATTTAGGAAGATTACTAGGAATTAATCTATCCAGTACACCTGTCGAAATGAAGAAATACATTATAAGGCCATTTTCTTGCAGAGTGTGTAATACAGCTTTCTTAGGGTTATCCAAGTTTCAACAGATGCAGCCAGCAAGATTTGTTTAGTTCATGAATAAAAAATAAAACTTACACATTTCTAATGATATTAGTAAAACTTCCAAAGAATAGAAAAATAAAGCTGCTTGTAATTTTCATTTAATTGATTGCTTCAAAGTATAGAGAAGTAAAACCCACACCTTTAAATACAGTCCTGTGAAGTCTATAATCACTGTAAGAAACAGGAGAAAAATAAATAGGCTCTTACTACTCAGAGGATAGTTCTGTAATACCTTCCTTATTAGGAATGAAATATTATGCAGAGCTATACAAGAACAAATAACTTTGAACATCTGAGCACTCTTTTACTGATACTCACACACATAATTTTACTAGCCCTTCCCTAGAACAGCTTGTACATAATTACATCTCTGTAGGTGTGGCCCAAATGAAGCTTGTAATGCTGTTTTTGAGCAACTCTGGGCATAAGCGGCATTAACCACAGTCTCCGGTTTGTTATTATCTCAAGTCTTCTTGGAAGACCAACTAAGGGAGGAAAAATTTGTGAGTTTCAGTGGAGTAAATGCAACTAGAAAAAAGTTTATTTTTAAAGCATTTATGTCATATTCTTTAATGCAACACAGAAGATTAGCTAGTTTTGATTTTGCTGAAAAAGAACATCAAGTATTTGAACAGTTGCTTTCTAAAACCTGTGCCAGCTTGTGGTGGGTTGACCCTGGCTTGATGCCAGATGCCCACCAAAGCTGCTCCATCACTTCCAATCCTCTACAGGACAAGGGAGAAAAAAATGTAACAAAACGCTCATGGGGTGAGATAAGGACAGGGAGAGATCTCTCAGTAATTACCATCAAGGAAGGAACAGACTTGACTTGGGGAAATTAGCTTAATATACTACCAATTAAATCAGAGTAGGGTAATGACAAATAAAACCTAAATCTTAAAACACCTTCACTTTACCTTTCCCTTTTCCCAAGCTCAACATTACTCACAAATTCTCTACCTCCTCCACACCTCCCCAGTTGTGCAGAAGGACAGGAATGGTGGCTGTGATCAGTTCACCACACGTTGTTTCTGCTGCTCCTTCCTCCTCAGGGGAAGAACTCCTCACACTCTTTGCCTGCTGCAGCATGGGGTCTCTCCCATGGGAAACAGTCCTCCATTGTTCCTCCAAGTCTCCAGTGTGGGTCCTTCCCAAAAGCTGTAGTTCTTTACAAACTTCCAACATGGGTCCGTTCCACGGGGTGCCATGGTCCTTCAGGAAAAGGCTGCTCCAGGGTGAGTCCTTCATGGGGTCACAAGTCCAGCCAACAAACCTGCTCCAGCGTGGGTTCTTCTCTCCATGGGGTCCTGCCAGAAGCCTGCTTCAGCATGGGCTTCCCAAAGGGCTGCAGACTCCTTTGGGCATCCACCTGCCCCATGTGGGGCTCTCCACAAGCTGTAGGCAGATCTCTTCCAATAACTCTTTTGCAAGGTCTCTGGATCCCAACAGACAGATTGTGATGTGAAAGCAGTAGTGCCACAAAGGAACTATGACACCAAAACTCTAACAGAACTAACAGAAAATGCCAGGACTTTGAGCCAGTGACATCCAATTACCTTCTTCAGCTGGGAACATCCAGGTCTCTCCAGGTTGCCATGTAACCTTTTCCAATACGACAAAAGACCCATGTCACTGAGTTTGTGTTACATATTTTGAATGCCAGGCAGTGCTAGCTACAAGGGCTGCCAGACAATAAATACAATTTACCAAGATAAAGTTAGATTTTTAGAAATACATATTTCTTAGAATAGGATGAAGGAGCTTGTGTTCAAATGTTTCCAAAGCTAATACAGTATATTGCTGTCAGAGCATATCCTACATTATTTCTTTGCCCAAGGTGACACTACTTGTGGACACTTTCATTTGAAAACAGTTCAGCTGTTTCCAAGGACATACAAAGTTACCAAGGGTCTGGTTAAAAATGAATGATGACGTAGTTCTTCATATAGGAACAAGAACCTTTCGGTGCTGAAAATAGAGTTGATGACGTGCAGGTGGTTTAGATACTGCTGAACCGTGCTTGAACAACATAAGCCCTACACTGTTTCTCATGATGCTTGGTCAGTGAGCAGGAGGGGACTGCACAAAAAGTTGGGAGGGGACACAGCTGGACAGCTGACCCCAACTAACCAAAACGATATTCCATATTGTATGGCATCAGGCTCAGCAGATAAAACTGAGGGCAAAAAAAACGGAGAAGGGCCAGGGGCATTTGGAGTTACAGCATTTGTCTTCCCAAGCAATCATTACACATGATGAAACCCTGCTTTCCTGGAGATAGTTGAACACCTGCTTGCTGAAGCTTTGTTTGCACGCACAGTGTTTGCTTCACCTACCAAACTGTCTTTGTCTCAACCCACAAGTTTTGTCGCTTTTACCCTTCAAATCTCTCCCCACTCCACTGCAGGGGACTGAGCAAGTGGCTGTCTGGCTCAGATGCCTGCCAGGACAATCCCACAACGACAGTTCGAACACTCTTGCTGTCTAACTTTGTGGTAATTAATGTCAAATATTCTATTTTCTCTCTTCAAACAGATGAAATCTGTACTGTAGATTTTTCTAATTCAGTCTGACTACAGAGAAGCCACTCACAGCCCAGTCCAGAGAAAGAAAATGACCTGGTGAGATTTGTCTATAAAGTCAGAGATCCTTGACAAAGAGGTCATTGGTTTTACCTTGCTAAGGACCTCTTTCTGTGGGCAAGATGAATAAAAATAGTAAGCAGGAGGACATGGACTAGCTAGGTATGTTTTGCTTGTTAATTGCCAGACATTCAGGCCTTGAGCATTTCTGACAGAGTACACAGATTTATCATCCAGACAGTCTGCGCTTGAAGTGCTGTGTAACATTAAGAATCAAGATGCAGCACCTTGGTTCCATTGGGAGAATAACTGATATAAAAACCAAGAGTGATATAAATCCCCAAGAAGAAGAGCACTCAAATCAAACAAACACAGATGATACTTTTTGTCAGCACACCAAGAAGGAAGGGATTTTCTTCAAAAAAAGGCAGTAGGACTGGGAGTGGAAGTGGCTTTCACTCACAGGTAAGGAGGCAGAAACAGCCTAGGGTCTCCTGCAGCAGGGTGATAGGTGTACAGCCAACCTGGTGTTTACTTACAGTCACTGGATGGAATTCAGGGCTCTGTGGTTTGATTTTCTGTGAAGCAGTCATGATTATAACACTTTGAAGGATTTGCATATGGCTAAGACTTCAAGGTATGCCTCAAAAGAACACGAGCAGTGGTCTGGCCAGGGTTCAGAGGAATTGGCTGTCGGGACTTTACGTACACTGGCTATTAATTCCTCCAAATACATGGTGCTCTAGAGAGCTGAATATTGTGAGATAGACTTCTCATCTTTAATACAGATAATGACACTAATGGTTTTATTCTCTAAGTGTACTTTTCTCCCACATAATTTTACCAGTCCCATCCAAGAACTTAGATATAATTTAGGAATGTAACACCCCTATGTGGAAAGGAAGCACCTCTAGGCCCCTTCTTAAGAAAAGAGACAGCAAGGCCCAAATAGAGCAAAACTACTCATCTAAAACAGGCAAATGACACCTGGCTGAGCAGGGTTCTGAACAAAGTACTCCAATTTCCCACTTCAGTGTTTTAAACATACATGGTTTTTTGTTCAAGAGAACAAGATGACAAACAGAACAAGAAATAGAGCACAAAGATAGAAAACAGTGAGAATGTACTGGAGGCTTAGTAACAACTTGCCACATCCACTTAAAGTGTGCGTATTTCCACCCTGTGCAGCACTGCTACACACAGAGGTAACAAAAAATAATGGAAGTATTAAGAAGGCAGATAAGAGTTCCCTTTCAAATCACCATTCAGACAGGACTAGCCAGATATGAACAGTGGTGAGAAGAATAAGAAGAAATAACAGCCAGTTAAAGTAAGGCAGAAATATATTTGTACTGCTGACTGAAATAATTCTGAAATAGGAAACCCATAGCTTGGTACCCAGGGTAGTTTTTCTAAAGCCTCAAACCTGTTCCCTTTTGCATGATGAGTATCAGCTTCTGAAGAACATGGGCAACATCTAGTGTTAGCTGAGGCATACTGCATATTCTGACATCTCCACGAGTGGCTAAAACATCTGGATTACTGACAATCAATGACTATGCAAGAGTTTCCTTGAAAACTCTTGGTCAGGTCAAGAGAATGTATCCCAGAGATCAGGCAGGTATTACCACAGAAAGCATACATCATGTATTTGCTTCCTTCTTCTCAATGCCTGGTTGCTGTTAGTTGTCAGTTCTGTCAGTGTCCATTTTAAACTTAGTAATCAACAGTTCAGAAGCTTGAGAAAGCAGGTTAAAAGTATAGCATCAATTCAGAACTGATAGTTTTTAGACAAGTTTCTAATCCACATGAGTATCCCTGTATCTGCTCTGAGAACCATCCAGCAGCCCTGCTTCCAGCAAGCTATAGATGGTTCACAAGGTACGAGTAAGATAAAAACAGAGATGCTGTCATTGGCTTCCACTGGGCTCAGTGCAAGGTGCTGGTGGCTACTGCTGCATCAGGAAGTTGGACAAGCTATTAAATCCAGGTGTCACGATAGCCCTCTTAATTGCATCACCTGCAGTTCTTGTTTCCACGCTGGCCTTTCAAAGACAGGAATACAGTAGTGTCTCTTGGGTTTAGCAACACAGAGCTGGTTTCAGCAAAGGAAGCTTTAAGGTGTGAGTTTGATACTCTTTTTGCCCTGGCTTGTACTCTTGCTGTGACTCAAATCCAAGTTGCCAACAAAAAAAATCACTTGTCTTTTTGTCATTCTACTGGGAAAATGTCTTTTGCTGTAGGTATGTAAAGGTAAGAGCCTCTGTAATGATGCCTTAGGTTTTAACTCCTATATTTTTCAAATTCTCTACTGCTTAGCATGTAACTCTGAAGTTTCTTGTGGCCTGTTAGCTGCTGTTCTCTCATGCTAAGATAAACATAACAAAGCCTCTCCAGGCTTGTCTCCAAGGACACCCAGACTGTCCTAGGCCCAAAAAGTGTAAACCAACATCTTGGAAAGGGGGGCAAGCTTGGGAAAATTACATCATTAACTGAAGCTTTAATGGGAGAATTAACCCTGATATGCAAATGGACCAAACCTGTAAGAGGGTGAAGAACTCGTGACCTGTCATCCATCTTGGGGGGGGGTTCCATCTTGCGTCCTTTTTGGAGTAGCCTTTGGCTCCCCCAGGGTGTACCTTTGAAGGCCTTTCAAATAAATACCTACCTTTACTCCCTACTCCTGTCTAGTCTCTGTTTCTAGGTAGCCACTTCAGGCAACAGTCCAATTAAGCTTAATCAAAGATGTATTCAGTAGAAAAGGGAAAATAAATGAAAGGGGAAATGATAAGCAAGAACACATAAAGACAAATCTGACAGACAACAGGTAAGAGATATGATGCCAAGGATTAAAAGTTTCTAGTTACTAGCTGATGGATGACTGAAAGAAACTCCCAGGCCCAGTTTTGGAGATAGCCACCTTTGTAACTGATAAGAAAGGGGAAAAAAGATGATTGTGAGGATTTGAGATGTTCAAGGGGAGAGGTGTGAGTGACTAAGCAAAATTACACAAGAATGTTTAGTGAAAGGGGACTGGGGAGACTAGGACAGGGAGTAGACAGGAAGTGGTATATAGAAGGGACTGGTTTGCTGGTCAGTACACTTGTCTGAACACACACTGTGCCTTACCAGTGAAGTTGGTCCTATCCTCTTTATTAAATCTTTTCTTAAATATAGTGGGTAGTGGTCTCAGCCACCACGACAAGAACAGTGGGCATCCCGAAAAACAGTAACTGCAAGGGAGAACAAAGCAGGTGAGGGGCTCATCTCCAGCTGCTGCAGTGAGACCTCAAGTCACAGGCACATGTGCATGGCATCATTTGCCACGGGGGAGAAGAGGGTCTGTATCTTCTGCCAACCCATTGTGTGCAGGTGTGGCATGTACTTCACTGGCAAACCTCAAGTTGCACCCGGCAGCAAGTAGAAGGTGCTGGGTCTGAGCAGAGGTACCAAGTAGGCAGAGGAGCAGTGCTGGTAACTGAGGGGGCCTGTGATTGTACGGGACCTGTGAGATCGGCATGTGAGTTCTGGATCTGTCAGCTGGATGAAATGGCGAGCAGGAGACTTGTGAAGCACGTAAAAGGATTTGGGATCCAGGTGGGAGTGGTGGATAGACAGAGGGGTGGGCCATGCCAGTACAAGCCATGGCTGTGCATGTGCTTACAAACTGAGGCAGGGTGGGGGACTGCCTGCACTCTCAGTAATGAACTTTCCTCTTTACCAGCTTAAGAGGAGGAGAGGACTTGGCTGTCTGTGCTTATGTTTTATGCCAGCCGTCTGTGTGGGTGCTATCGAGAGCAGCACCTCATGTGTGTGGCTGGCCACACCAGTGTCCTCTGTCTGTATGTCTGTGTGTCTGTCTGTGGGATTCACGCTCAGCTGTGCTATTGGTTGATTCTGCAAATGGGTGAGCAGCAGCCACATCAGCCTGGGACACAGGCCTCTGGACAGACTTGTGGGTCCACAGCCCAGGCTCCACCTGCCAGGCAGGAGGAATCCTCAGGACCTGGAGCTGCTTGAGGTGGTGGCCACTTATAACACTGCTTAACATGTGTCCATGCATTTCAAGCCTAAATTCTAACTCGCCTCTTGATTTCCCAATCTGAAGGCTGGCCTCATCATATCAGAGGATGTAAAATTCTCTGAAGCCTCTTTCATCACTTTTTGCTAGTCCACCAGTCAGTCTGGATTGATCCCAAGTTCTGTTGGCTACGAGGGGTCAAGCAGTAGCAGATTCCCCAGACAAGAATGGCAGACTATGTGCAGCAAGGCAGAGGTGCCACAGAGACTTCTAATGATGATGTTTGTCCACATAAAGAACAGACACAAACACCTCCAGTTGTACAGCACACTTACCCTGCACTAAAAAAAAAAAAATCAGAATGAAAACATCAAGAAATGCATTTGTCAAATTGCAAACATGAAGAAATTTTAAAACAAATTTGAGTTTTAATGAAATTCAGGTGCAAGAAATTCCATTTAAAGCTTGAACACGTTACTAGAGAAAACTGACTAGACTAAACATATAAATTCAGTAAAGCACTAGGTATTTGAAGAATATTCAGCTTCGTTTTAGCAGCTGCCACTGAAATTCTGGAAAGGGTTTTTTGTCAATTTTCAGGCTGTAAAATAATCTCTGTACTGTACTTGATCATCGACTTCATGATTCCTGGGCAAATTATTGTGTGTTCATTCACAGTGGTACACCTAAACACGTCATGGATTATCAGTTTCCATTCCTGCTGACCTGGTGATGAACTGTTGAGACAGTGTTTGCCAGCTCTTCTGCAAACTGCTCTACTTGCCTAATTTCCTTTACAGCTATTCAGTTCTTGGGCTCAAAAAAAAGGGCGATGTTTTCAGAATTCTCAACACAACTGATTTTTCCTCAAATTTGGGTCATACCATGGAAAACAACTCCATCATTACCAGCTTTACCTCCCAAGCAGATAATGGACAACTATATCCACAACAATCAATAAACAAACAGTGCAGTGAATTCTGCTGAGTGAAGTACTTTTATTTTGTGTAAGCTTCCACACACCCAGACAATTTAAGCATCGAGCTTGAAAAAGCCTGAGCAAACTAGAACAGGCTTTTCTGCCAGCCCATGATCCTTTGGCAGAATATGAATGGATCCTAGGCAATGTTTGGTGATTTCTTTTGTATCGCTGTTAATACGAACAAACTTCGCCAGAGTGACACTAGTCCCAAGCCACCTTCTAGAGAACAAGTTCCTCTGCAAAGCACTACTTTCATTACTATATTCTAGTACAGGTAGCAGTGCAAGCTAACAACACTGCAAAAAACCCAAGCAGCACTGTGTGGCATTCAAGAAGCTGGCACTCGTGTTGTGGGGAAAGCAGCCTGTGTACGTGCATGTCTCACAGGAGCCCGGGTGTGGGATGTCTGCGTAGCGATGAAGTTCTCCAGCATGGGTGGGGTGTTTGTACAGCAGCAAAGTGCTTGGAAACATTAACTCCCCAAGACAGAGGGCTGCTGTACTGGTGTTATACATCTTTTTGCCTTCCGTTCCAGGGTAGGAGGCTGACATTCAAGATTCTTGTTGCTTGTAGCATTCTGCTCCAATACACTTAATGGCCTTTGTCCTATTTATCCACTTAGGTGTGAGTTTATATCCTTGAAGCTGTATTGACAAATAATTATCCAGTTTGCTGCAGCAGTCCAGTGCAAAACTTCATGTGCCTTCCATGTGGAACTGAGGTCCACACCCACCACTGTAAAGTATCAGAGAACTGCCTCACCTGCTACCAAGCTCTGGGATGGGCTGAGTAAGTTTATACTCAGAACATTCCACTGCATTAGAATCAGACATATCAAATATGCATCTCCTGGGATGACCTAGAAAGTCAGGTGGACAATCACAATAATGTAATGTGTGACTGAATGCAGCTGCATATCTACTGCAATGCGACTCGAAAAGACAGCAGCTTATTTTATTCTACTGCTAATCTGAACATAAATATCTGATTATTACCATTTCTTTAGAAAAGGCCACCTCCACAGAGAGGATGTCTCCCATGTCAACTTTTCAGAGGGGGTTAAGAAGCCACCAGGAGGAGCTCTGGCTCCAAATCCCCTCCAGCAGAGAGCTGAAAACAGGTCTTACCCAACATTTTAATCTCAAAGCTACCTTTGAGCAAAAAGGCAGTAGCTCTGCACCGTTTTTTCTTGGGACTCCAGAAGCAGCTCCTCCACTGGGTGTTCATGTGTAGAAAGCTGGTTCCCTGACCTCCTGCTGGTACTACCCAGCTGCTACTGGGTGGGGGGAGCAGAGAGAACAACCAGCAAAGACTGTTCTGGAAGGGAAAGTGAGGCACTGGAAACACTAGTTTAGTTCACAGGTAACAACCCAAGTCCATGAGACCCTCAAAAATATCTTTATTCGATTACTTTGCAGAAAGACTCCCAGGATGCAGCCTCTGTAGGCACACAATCCATCACAGTTTAAGTACATTCCTATTTCTCTGACAGTCAGGCACTTGGAAACAGGCTACAAAATGAGTTACACCACCAGAACTGAATTATCCGCAGTGCTACTTCAGGTCTCTGTTATTTCAGAGTGTTTTATAACCACTCCTTCCTCATGCCAGCCTGAGAAAAACATTGATGGCTGTTTCACTCAACCCAGTTACCCCCACAGAGATGAAGCTCGGGAGCAGCCATGGAGGAGAAAACAAAGGGAAAAGGCAGCCTGGGGCTATTTTACACAGCAGCCTTGTAATGGAGAAAAATGAAAACTCTGCTTCAGCCACTTTCTCCCAGTTGCTCTTTGGACCTGTGCCACGCTTCATCATGCAATTCTTAAGGACAGAGGGAGGAGAAGCAATACCAAGGCACAGATTAGCAAGTACAGGATACACTCTGGTGTGACACTTTTGGCAGCCAGATATGCTGGTAAATACGCGAGCATGTATGTGAAGATGCTGAGACATCGGAACAGGCTGTTCAGAGAAGCTGTAGATGGCCCATTCCTGGAAGTGTTCAAGGATGGGGCTTTGAGCAACCTGGTCTGGTGGAAGGTGTCCCAACCTACAGCAATGTGGCTGGAATGAGATGAACTTTAAGGTCCCTTCCAAACCAAACCATTCTATGATTCTATGTGCCCAGTTTGTCAGGCCTGCAGTGCATTTTTGTAAGTAACCTATACTTCATCCAATCTGCTCCCTTCAGGTCACATTCAGCTCAAGGAAAACAAGCTCCAGACTCACCAGGTCTATGACCAGTGAAAGATCAACCAGAGAGAGAGAGACAGGGGAGAACGCATCATCAGCCTGGCTGCTGTGAAAGCCAAGGAAGCCAGAATGCATTCAGGTACCCGAGGTCTTTCAGCACTCCGTGTAAGAAGGAATATACAATGAGATGGTGCTGTCTTCTACTCCAGCCCAGATATATTCGATTCCCCACAATGCTGCTGCTAACTGTGACACTTAGCCTCTCCTTTCTCTGTTTTCCTCAGCAAATGGAGGCCATGTTCAGGTTCAGTCCTTCTGGAAGGCAGACTGAAATTTGAGATCAAGAGATGAAAAGCCTGTTAGGAAAGCTGGAATCTTTTTGTTTCTCCCCCAGTGTGCCATAGAATGCTATGAAAAGGAAGTACTTCTTCCAGGCAACGGAAAAAGCAGTGAAGTATGTGTAAAGGCGTAGGAAGGAATACCTGAAGGTTTGTTGTCTCACTGGGGCAGGTGACTGCTACGTTTCCAAGTTACCAAACTCAACACACTGGCTCAAAGTTCACCCATGGATGAAACTTATGAGACCTTTCCAGGCAGTGAAATCCCCCTAAGAGATGGGGGGGAAATACTGCTCACAAATTGAGTAAGTGTGATCACAAGAGGATGTCCTGTACAAATACAGAAAATTCATCACCACTTCCAAGTTTTTTATATTCAACAGTCAACAACACATCTACTTCACACAGACAGCAAAGGACTCAAAACAATTTGGAAAGTCTGAGCAATGAACTCAGTAGAAAATTTGAAAGTATTTCCTAGAATTAAATCTAACTGTGCAAATCACTTCTTGAGAACTTATTTTGGAAGACTCCAACAGTACGATTTGTGAAGTTGCCCCGGAACTGTTTTTTTCTTAAATGTACATTAATTTGTACTTACGAGACTTGTCTGGCCATTGGAGGCTCAGGGGTACCCATCTTAAATAGCACCAAATAGACAGCAGAAACATTCTGTTCACAAATTTTCACTGTTTTATTCTATTGTAGGCGTTGTCATGAACCTTTATATGTAATCCGGAGCCCTAACAAGCAAGAATTAAAAGCATTACCAGTAGAGACATAAAATACCAACCTCTCTTTCCCAGCTGTGGTTATATGATCAAAATATTCTGTTCTAATAAACAAGTCAGTGGTGTGTAAATCTTCTTACAAGGCACTGAAGGTGAAAAAGATGTACTTTAGCTGGGCTCAAACAGCTAAACAGTAGCTATGTTATAGCGGCGTTATAATCTCCCCAAAGCATTATGGGATAACATGAAATCATTCTTCTGCAAGAGAAGGATAAATAACACTTTCATTAAAATATCTTCTCCTGTATTGGGCAGGTCAAACAAGTTAATAGTGTTAATGATCCAGACTCAGGAAAAGGAGGCAGTTTAAGAACACCAAAGAATAGGCGTCTCACTCATAGTCTTCTATTTCTCTTTTCGCATAAGTTTCTTTTCTTTGATTTTTAAGGCAAGAGTCCTGCAGCTTGGGTCCCCCTGAGTTTCAGTGCCGCATTATCTTATGCAAAGTCAAAGTCAGTAGCGGAAGGAAGAGAGGATGGGAAAGCTGGTGAGCACTGCTGGTGTCTGCGCAGGTGTGACTGGACCGTCCGTGGCCGCGGGGCTGGGGCTCGACCGTGATGTAGCCATTAATGATGCGGATCCGGGGAGGAGGGTCGGTAGCACTGCAAGGCAAGAGAAGAGTATCAGTCCTGACCCAGCCCACAACTGCCCAGCAGCCACCGAGCAGGAGGTGGGCAGCCTCTGTGATCCACTGTCAAGTTTTCTGGGTCCATGCGAAGGGTCTCTTGTACAAGTTACATGCTGACCAGAAGTCTGTGCCTCCTAAATGGCAGAGTGCTGTCTTGTCCCTTCCTCACAGGTGTGGGCAGCTCCCACGCCAGCCCACAAGGACAAGGGTGTTACACAGCCAAACTGTGAAGCAGACTTGAGGGGGAACAGCGAAGAGACTGAAGAGCGCCAAAAAACCTGCCCTGTCTCAAGTCTACCCAGCCTGTCCACTGCCCCCACACAGTCAGCCAGGTGGGTAAGATGACCACATTCCTAGCCCCTGTCAGCTAAGCAGAAAATATGTAAGAACAAAACACGTGCTGTCACAGAGGAGTGTCACTGCAGTGGCACTCGCTGAGCACAGCTGGGGTGAGGCACCTGTTTTCTGAGTACATCTTCCTCAGCTACGCTTCATGCATCTTAGTGTGGACCCACCTTGTTTCCACGCGGTATGATCTCTTCCCAAGGTCAGGAATTACAAAGATTTTACACAACGTACTTTAAGCAGAGGAAGAATGGCTTCCAGAATCGCAGCCTAGATCGCCACATTCCTGAGTATCTCCCAGTGGTAGAGAATACTCTGACACGGTGATGGACAAGAACTGAACTAACACATACATGAGCTGAGCTCCTATTATGGCAATACATGATGGGGGAGAGAAATGTGTACGCTCCAGGCTGCTAACGCTAACTGACCTGAACGGGGGGAGATCACACACCACAGTAGGCCAAGAGTCAGAAGGGTCAGATACAACACAGGTGGTTGTTTTCTTTGGCAATGGACTGAAAGCAATGCTTGACACCATAGCTGTAAGACTGACATACCCCCCAGGACCGTATGGTGCTGTGTAAAACCTGAACACAAATTTGGACAAAACTAAAAGCAAGCCCACCTGGCAAACACAAAAACCGAGTAATTTCTTCTGCACCCGATCTCCAGCTGCTGTGCACCATTCTTGTCTTATTTCGGCCCTCCAAGCAAAAATGCTTTGGGAAATTGAAGGCAATTAGTATCCTTTTTAAAAACACTTTACTCTTCCTTACCCAAAGGGCTCCCCAGAAGATCTGAACAATACCCGGAGAGAAGCCAGCTGGCAGCACATCAAGGAAATATAGCTGGCAGCTGATGCATACAGGGGCACGAACCAAAGCCATTCTGATAAGCCCACTACAACACTATTAAATCACTTGAGCTGCATCTTTCACGTTTTCAGGCTCACAGGAGGAATCACAGAATTATTTATGTTGGAAAAGACCTTTAAGGTCATGGAGCCCATCTGTAAACCTGAAAGCTGTGAATGGCCCATCCGTAAGAAACCTGACAGCTTTACCTGTGTCTGTGCACCCTGAGGAATGCGTGGAGCGAGGGCTGAGACTCCCAGACAGAAACGCCCTGCACAAGCGAGCTGGAGCCCAGCGGTGCTGGATTTCTCGGGAAGAGACGCGCCGCGCGGTGGGGCTGTGAGCGCAGCGCAGCCCGGCAGCGGCACGGGCAGCGGGGCTGCGGCAGAGGCCGTGCCGGCAGCCCGGGCTCACAGAAGCACGGCTGGGGCTCGTGCCCGAGGGACAGCTGCCTTCCCTCGGCAGGAAGGGCGCAGCAATCTCCCAGGCATCGTTTGTCTTTCCCGGCACTGACATGCAACATCTCCATCTCCAGACGTTTAAGCTCTTCTCTGCTACTGAGGAGTCACCCCTACAAAGCATTTGTCACCCAGCACCAGGGTGAGCTTCTAGCACAGAGGATGACTTAAATAGTAGGGGTAGAAAAGAAACATAAAGAGAAGAAAAGGAAAGCAGCATTTGCTGTTCCCATATTTATGCAGTAGTTTCCTAGGTTGCCATGATTTGCTTTGCTTTTGCCTCACTACTGCCTGGCAGTACTTGAAATCTAGTACACAGCCCTAACGTGCCTTCAGTTTAGTCACATCTTCCCATCTTCCCTCTTCTTCTGAGGACTTGATACTGCAAGTGCACAGGTATCTTACAGTCACTGCCCACTGGCTTCCCTGAGCTTCGTGAGAACAGCTGCATGTGAAACACTGAACATGGCACTGTGGAGGCAGCTTGGGAGATTAAGACAGACATTCCTTAGCATTTCAACTAAACAGACTATCAACAGAAACTCCAAAAATCCATTCACAATTAGCTAGTATCAACTACATTAATAGAAAGTAAATGGTACACTAAGAGACAAAAGCAAGTGTGATCAATATGCTGGTGAATCTTGGACTACTTATAGGTCTGTCAGTGGACATGTTACACGAGCATTTGTCTCCCTTTGTCTCCCAAATACTTATACTAAGATTGAAGAAAGGGGCAGAGAAGGGAGTCTGGTCTAAAAAATCTGACAATGGCTGAATGGCTCCAACAGAACAACAGCTGCTGCACTCACCTGCAGCCAGCCTGAGGCACGTATCACTCACAGCAGTGGTACAATTAGGATACAGGGACATGATAGGAAAGGCATAGGAGAACCCTGCTATACTCAGTAACTTAGGGAGCAGGAGGAAGTATTCTTCAGAGAGGAAAAACCCAAATAATGTACAGACTTCATTTCAAGAGCTGTCAGACTTTTCTCCATTGCCCCAACCTGTCTGGTTGTTTATGGTATCACAAAAATGCAATGCCTTCAACTCAAGTATGGCAGAGACACAATCAGACACAAAGTACAAAAATAAGTAGATTTGGGCACGTGTATTATCTGACAGGAGGGAAACATCAAGGTATACATTCAGCCACAGGCCCAAGTATATGTAGTGAGAGAGAAATCTTCTTTTTTTGTGGGTTCTTTTTGTTGTTGTTGTTTTTGCAGGCTGCTGTAGTTCTCGTAGGTAAGTAAGCTTTTCTGGATTTAAAGTAAGGGGTATGTGGATACTAAAAAGCT
>VXBT01012545.1:0-87350 GCA_013400235.1 Oriolus oriolus
ATTGTGGCCTTTCAGTGCCTAAAAGGGATCTACAGGAATAGTGGAGAGCGACATGTTACAAGGACATGTAGTGGTAAGACAAGGGTAATGGCATTGAACTGACACTAGGTTTAGATTGGATATTAGAAACAAATTCTTTACTGTGAGATTTGTGAGATGCTGGAAGAGGTTGCCCAGAGAAATTGTGGCTGCTCCCTCCCTAGAAGTGTTCACAGCTGGGTTGGATGGGGCTCTGAGCAACCTCATCTAGTGGAAGGTTGGCATGCAGGAACCTGGGCATGCAGGTAGGGATTGGAACTAAGTGATCTTTATGGTCCTTTCCAGCCCAAAAGATTCTGTGATTTTATGATTAAACATTCAGCACTATAAAATAAAGCATACATCTAAGTTTCTAGGGAGAAAATTTATTGTTAAGTATAGCTGTTAACAGTGAATGTTAGTTTTTACTTCTGAGGAATTTTATTCTGTTCTCTTAATTTAAAACCACAGATTTATGATATTTTTGTGATTAAATAAAATCTAATAATAGAGCTAATTTTGAGATTATGACAACAGTGGGAGTTAGGTACCTCAATCCGTACCATGTATTTCAGACACAGCCTGATCTTTGCAGCATGTGCAATCCAACTGTAGTACTCCATAGCATCCATAGATAGAAAGGTGTGCCTCTAGTTAACTACCAATATGTTTGGGAGCAAGCAACAGAGATCTCTATGGTAGTTGTGCCTTTGAGGGTCCAGCAGTAACCTGGTAAATCAGTGGCTGAGTAGGATAATAAGGAGGTATCTGATCTCAAATGGCCATAAGAAAATGAATAATATATTATGTCTTATCTGTTAGAGTTCTCTGAACTGAGAAAAATAGCATCTAGTGTAATTTGTTCATATTCCAGCTTTCAGAAAAGTTTTTGACAAGCTTTCAGCGAGTGGTGTTAAGATGGACAGGTGTCTGTAGGATGAGAAACAAAGTTTTATTATAGATTAAAAAAGACAAAAAGCAAACAAAAAATAACTAATCAATTTGCTGTATATCAAGTGGATAACTGAAGATGCATAATACAGAATGTACATGATCCAGTGTAAAATTAAGTGTTTGAAAGGAGGAGGTTAAGGCATTTTTTTTACTTAAAGAATGCAAGTTATTGCAAGGTAATATGTGTGAATGTACAGTAGATTAACTACTCTATAGTGTTCATCCATGTTTGTGCAGCTCATATTTACCACATGAAGTAATTTCTTGTTACCTTCAGTATAATGTGGGCTACAAGAGTCCCATGTTCAGTTACAGTGAAGTTAGGTGTGTGCTGTAAACTTAAACTCTAGCCTACTTCCTGCTAATTTGTCACTACATTTGTATTCTTTTTTGGATTATTATGGGTAAAACTAATAGAAATTTAAGAGCTACATTAGTTGGGCAAGACACTGGCAGATCAAGTTCAGTGTTTACAAATAACTGACTATATGATCAGCAATAATTTTAACCTCTTGAATGATTAATCTAAAGCTTATTTCTTTAGGGAAGAAAAAAAAGAATTTTATTTCATTGAAAGCTCAGTGGAGATACCTGTTCCAAGTTAAGCAGTGAAGTCAGCAAAGAAAAATGATTAGTGTGTTTGTATTAGTGTAAGCATCAATTATATAACCTCCCTCAAAACTGTTTTCACTTCTGGGTGACATTCCTAAAGTGATTTTAGGAAAAATAACTGGGATTTGCAGATGAATGACTGGAAATGCAGTTTTAATGAGGAAGTGAAAATGTTAAGTTTTTCTAGAGAGGAAATAAGTGTGAAGGAATTACATAGAGCAATGAAAGACAAGGTAAATTTTATTTTATTCATGTTTCTCATAATAATAAGGATATTCAGTTTAGCAGGAAGATACTGTAGTAAAAAATTATAATAAAAGTGAATAGTTACTGTCACAGAATATATTATCTTCTGAAACTCCCTGAAATGGGATACCATTAAGGCTGAAAAATTAATAGGCTGTAGTTTCCTCAGAGAGAATAATGAACATTTTGCAAATTATAGATCCCTGGGTTTTACCATAAAGAAATAACAAATTCGTTTTCCTTATCAATAAGATGTTTCAGTTATATGCATGGAAACTAAAATTTCTTCCATCTTCTGAAATATGTCAGACAGGATAGTGAGTTTGCTGGGCCATTGATCTGAACTGACCTTTTATACTGAAGAACACGTGCTTTGCTGCTGCTTCCATATTTATGAGATTTTCTTTGTTACATTGCCTTACTGTAGTCAAGCTAAATGTTTTCATTATGGTAAGTGGGTTACTGAGACACTTCCAGTATCTGAAATTGGTGATTTCCCTAGTTATGCCAATCAGATGATTGCTAATTATTTTTACAAAGTGATGCTGTCTTTGTCGATGTGTGTAGTGTAGTGGTCAATGGTGCATGTTAACAATACAATTTTTCAATTTCCCGAAGTTTTCTTGTTCAGTTTGCCCACTGCCTCGGATGAGCCTAAAATGGTGACAGTACTGTTGGGGGAACAAGGCAGGTATGGGGGTGGTGAGTTGCAGAATGAGGCCTGAAGGTACAGTTCAGTGAGCCCATTTCATTGGAGAGGGACTTAACTGCCTTTCTTGCCTTGATTTGTGATGTAGAGGTCTTACTGGCTACTTTGAGACTTCTGTACAGCTGAACTAAGAGGGGTTTTTTGCCTGTACCTATTGTGAGCCATTGGCCTTTCCTGATGGACAGGTGGACGAAGACTGTGACCAAAATAATCCAAATTACTTTTCCTTCTATTGTGTTCCATACCAGGCTTTAATCCTAAGGTTCTTATTTCATGTGTGTTTAGCATAAAATATTTCCATGTGTTTTTATTGCAGGACTTTCTGTAGGGAGGACATTAAAATACACAGCATGTATGTACATCCAGAGCCAAGTGGCTGGATCCTGGATGCATATGAGTGTTTTTCTTTGTGAATAGTGTGCTAGTTCTCTCTGAAGTACACTGTAAGGTAAAAATTTTTCTGCAGTGCTCTATCTGTGTGAGGTCCCTATCACTGCCTGGTGAGGGGGGGCTGCAGTTGATATCTAGCAGGCTGTAGTACTTCATAGTTATTAATGCTAGGGAACTGAAGAATGTGTTGAATTGGCCAGCTTGACCAAAAGGAGGAGGAAGAGAAGGAGGGGAAACCCGGTGAGAGCTCTGACACTCTCTCTGTGTGTGGGAGAGTGTGAGATTTCAGGTCCCAGCTATCGTCAGGAATAGCTCCAGTTCTTGCAGCTGGAGAGTTTAATCACAGGGATAACATCAGACCACCCAGGCAAGGGCTATACAGAGCTGCCTCCTCCTCTGCTATGCAGCCAGTCAGTGCCCAAGATCCAGCAGCCAGGGTTCCTGCAAACATACCAACAGATACATTGGAGGATGGGGCACTTGTCTTATTCTATGTTTTTCATTTAGGCAGGAGCTGGAAATCAGCAAGAAGCAGATGAGTTTACTAAACCTTAGGACCAGGGAGAGGGAGTGAGGAAGAACTGAATGGAGCATTTTACAGTGTCCCAGAGGGACCCTGTTTGTGCTAAGAGAATCCCAAAATAGTGAGCTTCGTCTTAACATCAGCTACAACAATATTGGAAGCCACGCCACTCCTCATTTACCTGTCTTAGTTACACAGTGTGGTACCCTCGCCTGCCTTGTCCTCGACAGAGCAAACTACCAGTCTGCCAAAATGCACTGCACAGGTCCCAGTGGGCATCAGCTCTTTCTCATCTAGACCTGAACAGCACAACAAAAGCATTAAATTTAGGGTGCAACAAATACTTACAGAAATTTGGTGAGGCTATTTTCCCCTCTGAGAAGTGTGGGGGTTTTTTTCAATGATTATCCCTTGCTTTGACTCAACCCACTTTATCTGAGTCTTAGTTTTATTTTCTTTATGTAACCATTTCTTTGGCTTTTACCCTTCCACTGATGGAGAGAAAGGGAAGTGTAAAGAAAAAAGGTGTCTTACTGTAATTAGTAAGAGGAGCAAGAAGCAGGCAATCAACTCTGAGGGGCATTTTTCTTTCCTCTTTCACACACCTCTGCGCTGCTGCAGGGGCCCATCTTCTCCTCACTCAAGCTTTTCACACAGGAGCTGGAATTACTTTTATTACTACTGATTTGTAGCAGCAGCAGTAATATAACCAGTTGGTCTCAGCAGAGGTTGTAGGAAGTGAAAATATCAGTGTAGTTTCTGCAGTGCTCGTGTTGAACTCCTTCTGCTCTGAGCCTCCACAGGGAATAGAAGCAGAGGGTTTTGTTATGATGCAGCAACATCTGCAGATAGTCACCAAACAGGCCAGGCTGAGCAGTTAGGTCTCATGTTATGGGAAAGATTACACCCCAATCATCAAACTTTTGGCAGGATTGTGCCTTGTAAAAATCACTCCCACTGGAAGTTTTGAGGCAGAGAGTATCTAAATGAAAGCCTGACTTTTTCAGGAGAAGGAAGAGGGGGAGTTCAACCATCCACAGCAGCAGCACTAACTTGGGTTTTCTTTTTTCATTGTTAAATGGATGCATATGCTGGAGACACTACAAAGGAATTTGCAAGTTTGTCAGGTTTCCCAGGAATGTCTTTGGCAGGTCTTTGTCTGGAACGTTTTCTGGAGACTGGAACACTTCTGCTCTGTATGCATATGTATATCCTGTAAGCTGGTAAGCTCAGAGAGCAAAGAAGGAATGTCACAGGCCTTTGGCCAGATC
Source organism: Oriolus oriolus (assembly GCA_013400235.1). Lineage (NCBI taxonomy): Eukaryota > Metazoa > Chordata > Aves > Passeriformes > Corvidae > Oriolus > Oriolus oriolus. The sequence goes on from VXBT01012545.1 coordinate 4,724, forward strand.
AGCCTTGGTACACACACAGATTTCACACTTCCCAGCCTGTTAGCCCCGGTTCTTCCCTCCTGGCCAGTTGTTACTGCAAATTCAAATCTGTACATAAAATGAAGGTGCTTTCGTATGGGGTGCAGTCAGCAAAATGGCCTGGGTAACAGAAAGGTGGTTTTAGAAAAATCTGTTTGTATTGCATGATTTCTTTATGGAATTTGTAGTGGTACACTATTCAGAGAGTGATTGTGTGTGTGTCTTATTTGTGATTTGGGGTTTCCTTTGCCTCTTAAGAGGCAAGTTAAGATGGTGTGATTTTTATTTTTTTTTTTCTTTTTCCCTTCCCCTCCCCCCCATACTGGGATAACCTGTTGGATTCCAGTATCTTGGTGCATTAAGGAAGGCAAGGCAGCTGGACCGTTTCCAGTAGCACTGGCAGACCTGCAAGCTGCATTACACCAGGTCATGCTAGCCTGTGCTGGATCACAGATGTACCTGGGAGCTCTGTGGTAAAGCCAGGAAAATGCAACACACACTAGGGAGAGAACAGGTTAACAGTGAGTATTTATATTGTTGTAGCATCTAGTCAGTCATCTCTGAAGGCTGAAGGAAGAAAAATAACTGAAAGAATACAGCAAATTTTTTTTCTTTCCACATGGCAAGTTCTTAGCTCTTCCCTTCTGTTAAAGATTTCACAGATCTTGAAAGCCTTAGGGGTATCTGTGTTTGAGGAAGGCTTGGCAAGTGAAAATACAGTGACTGTGGAAGCCAGGTAATGAAAGAAAAAGCACATTTCATTTGCAAGCTATTGGATAAAGATGGCATTGCTGGATGAACAATAAGTAATAAAATGGAGAATTAGAGATTGACTGAAGGGTCTTGAAGGATTCAAACTGGATAAACATATGAATACATCTGCTTACAGAGCATATGGGTAAAAATAGATTGAAAGGCAAAGGAGAACACACTACAGATGAGACATTTTGCACCTTTTCAGTTTTCAAGTGGAATGGTTCCCTCTTTGAGCTTATGATACAGTGTCATTTTGACACATCAAAACTTAAGGATTCTGGTCTGATCTGAAGGCAGAGGAGTAGTGATCTTACGTGTATCTTATCATGATCCTTGTCCAATCCTTCTTTAAACAAAAAGGTTTCTCAGTAAACTGTTTATTCATATATGCCTTTGTAACCTGTTGATAGGGTACATTGTGCTGAAAACTGTCTCCTCCTGTTTCTGTGAAAATTTTGTCATTTTGAAGGTTTTTTTGGAAGAGACAAAAGTAGGCCTATGGTTACTGCATTCTTTGGGCATCTTTCTTAGGCTTGACATGTGAAATATAGCTTGAGCTCTGGACCCTTTTTCCTCCTCACCAGTCAGAAAGATCCAAATGGAAATGTGAGATGTGTGAACTGGGGAGGTTGCAATGTGGCTCCAAGTAAGGGAAATGTTCTTTAGACTTTGTATATCTCCAATCTCCACTACTTTTTAGGCAACAGGATATGACTGGCTTCTGCCAGAAAAGTGCTAAAACTGCCAACTGGAGAGGATTAAGGAGGCAGTTTGTAGTGTATTGCTTTTTGTAACATGTTGACCAGTGAAATTTTGGATCTGCTGTTCAGGATGTTGGTAATGAAAATTTAAGTCACTTTTTCACTGCCTGCCAAGAGGGGCAGAGTAACAACTTCTAGTGGTGATGTGTCCCTGTTCACCCTGGTTGACTCCTACAAACTAGCAAGAGAAGCATTCAGGCTTTCAGGAGGCTTTCCCTGATTCCATGGAGGCTGATCTGCAACACTGGTTATAACTGTTTTCTTTTTCTGATTGTTGTAATTTATGGCTTTAGCTTATTTCAACCATTAGAGAAGATCAAGAAGAAAATACTAACTTTATTATAGGAAAAAGATTATTGAATATGATAATGGGAACTCTTGAAGGACTGGTATAATGTAGGTCAGAAAAGTGATAGATACTAAGCTCTTTTTCTGACTCTTGCTTGTGATTTCTTAGAAGTACTTTACAGTGGATCTTTGTCTGTAGGATGCTGTTGACTGGAAGCAAATTCTATCCTGGAGTTTTTGTTCCTATCTGTACTTCGAGAGTTCACATTTCATATTGAATTTTTAAAGCAGATTAACAAAAAGAAACTCCTCAACTCCTATATTCAGCACTTTGGGGTATCATTCTGTGTTGTGGCCTTGCTTTTAGTCTTAAATTTATTCAGAAATAAATTTCGCTGAATAAAGCGTGACCACAGAGATCAGTTCTTTTAAGCATATGTGTCTCTGCTGTCAAGGCAAGTGTATTGCAGTCATAAACTTAACCTTGTAACATTTAAAAATGAAAATAAATGTTAAAAAGTATTTCAGCATTATTCAATAATCTATGTTTTGGCTTATTAGCATAATAGTGAAGTAAATATAACAGTACGTGTATGTACTGTTTCTAACACAGGTCTCTATTGATATGGCTGTGACAACCCATGTGTTCTTCTCCCCTCCCCCCATTTCTTCATGTTATATCATTAATAGAAGTACATCAAGTGGGTTCTTTTCCTTCCATGAGAGCTTTTGGGGATTTACTATACCATGGCGTTCTTCAGTCAGCATGTTTGTTTCAGCTTCTGACATCTTTGCTGTCCCAATCAGTTTAAAAATCATAGCAAAACTTTGTGAATCCTTCTGTCATGAGAGATACTAGCTGTGTATTGTCTTGCCTTTTACAAGCTCTACAAAGAACATATAGACTTGACTGTGTGAAAATTGGGATGTTTGAAGTGTGCAGTGCAGCCCACACAGGTCTCCTGTCATACTGTCTGTCAAGAAAAATACTCTGAAGTCCATCACTGCTAATGAAAAACAGGAATCTTACCAAGCAGGAGAGTTTGAACCCACCTTGGTGCGATCAAATTGAAAACTAACTTAATTCTTGTAGATCCACACCAGTAACCAACTTCTCTGTTGAGCCCCACTAGCCTTTCTTGGTTTTGGAGAGATTTTTTTTATTTGTTTGTTTTTTGCCCCACTACTACTATTTCTGAAGCTATAAGCTCTTCTATATGGATATTTTGGTCCAGATGCTCTACATTACCTTTTACACCAAGGTATCAACTGATTTGCTGCTAAGTGTTTGCCTCTGTAAAGGGAAGAATGCAGTTCCATCAGGTGCACTGGAAGACTAGAAAATGAAGCCGCTGCTGAGCACAGATGTGTTGGGGGTGCCTCCGTAATCCTCCAACACAACATCCTGGCCAGCTAATTATAGCAGCTGAAATGTCTCAAAGCATGGCACAGTAACAAGCAGTAACACCCATCTGGGTGGGCTGGCTGCAGCTAAACCTTATATTCTTGCTGGTGTTCTCTCTCTTTCTGAATCCTTTGCCTGTTTTTAATCCTGCTGTAGTTTAAACACCTGTCTCTCTGGAATGTGTGAAATGTCCCTATTACCCGTACTAAGCTATTTGCTCACCTGCTTTGCTTAAAGAGACAGCTTTCAAATAAACAATGATACAGTATTAAAGAGGAAAGCATGTCACAGTAATAGAGCAGGATTAAGGTGGTAATTTATCAGACTAAACGGTTCTTGGCATCAAGATGATGAGGAGAGAAAATTGGATGAAGTCATGTTAATTTCACACATCAGATGTGTTAGCAAAATTGTGACCACTGTTGCTGACAAGCTAAGAATTGTATATAACCTCTTTTATTTACCATGTTGCCTTCTGTGTTTGCATCATTTACCATTCTAGCTTCTTTTCAGACAATAAATTCTTTGTGACCAGCAACTGTCATTGTTAGGTATTTGTATAGTGCCTGGCACAATTAGAACTAAATCTAATTTGAAGCTTTCTGTTACTGCAATGAAGATTCTTTACAATTTAATTAAATTCTACAGAAGACAGCAACATTAAGGGGTGAGGCAGAGGCTCCAAAATGACACCTAGTACTGTTTTCCATATAAGGTGGATAACACTACCCATTACTAAGCTTGCCTGATAATGTCCCACTGTAAGATCTTCTTTTTAATTGCTTATGAAGTTCTGAAACTTTATTCATTTGAATTAATGTTTTCTGTGCTTATTGTTCAGTTTTCAGAACACTTCAGGCAAGGTGAAGTATTCCAGCCAAAACCAAGGCTAGATTAAAAAAACATTTAGTGCACTTTAATATCTACAGAATTTTTTAAAAAAATCTCTTCATCTCCCATGCTTTGAAATAGCAATTTGGAATTTAGAGTTTTGTCTAAGCTTGATTGTAAATTAACTGTTTGAAAAGCTTCAGGTGAAATATTCTCAGCAAGACCTGCTAGACCTCTCAGCTTTCTGAAGGCTCTCTCCACACTGAGGATGCTAAACTGAGTTTCTCTGTATTTGCACCTCTACTGTACTTTCCCTTGAGCTTCTGTTTTCCTGTGTTTTCAGTAACCTGGTCCATGCTGGGTTGGGGACCTGTCTGACTTGACTGCAGAATGAGTAGGAATTCTGCCAGGGTGTGCAGAACAGCTAGGATATGGAGCCTGTGAAATTTGTATCTGGACATTATTTAGGAGAGGACACTGAGAACCATTCAGATGGAGGAACAGAAATGGATGGAGTGGTAGTGTGGAAAATGTGGTCCAGTGAGCAACCCGCATTCAAGGACTGGATGAACAAAGAGGGTGGCAAAAGGAGAGGTCTGGGGAGGGGAATAAAACCAGAACGACTAGGATATAGGACATGTGAGAAACCAAGAACGCGAGTGTGGAAGGACAGATTAAGTAACTAGTCCTGGGGAAAGTTCCAGACCTGAAATGGTGTGGGTCAGGGGCCAGAAGTAGTGGGAAAGCTAGTGCTGGAAGTCTGTAAGAATGAAACTGTACTGAGGAAAACAAGGAGAATGACACCTGAAATGCAGAAGCTGAGACTGACTGTGTGAGAATAATGACACACAGGTCAGGAGCAAGAACGGGAAAGGATAGAGCTGAGAAGGGGTGAGATGAAAGTGGCTGCTTTTGGAGAAGTGGGCAGAAGCCTAGGGTATAACCACTAGAATTTAATCCTGTCCAGAACTTGAAGTAGGAGTTCTGAACTTACAAAATGCTTAGGTGCCTTGTACTATTAAACCACAGGAGGGACAACCTACTGTGTTGTCAATGGCAATGTTCGTGATCCAGAGTTCAGTGAGAGGAATGTCTGTAGTCCTGAACAAGCCCATTTTAAGTATGAGTGTAGTGTATTGCAATGAAGATGGTATGTACTGGTTTGAGTAATTGTGCACAAATTCCATCAAAAGAGCATTGTTAAGCTATGCTTAAGTCACACTTTAAGTGGCTTAATAAGCACCACCTTTGAGATCTGGACCGGATGCATGGCTAGTTCTTAGACTCTTCTTTCTGTGTCCTGTGTCTCATTGGCTGTATTCATTTCAGTTGCCACAGAAGTGAGGAGGGCCAATACACGTAAGTCTTGTTTGCCATATGATCCTAATCTTTGCGCAGAACCTAATGTTTTTGGTGCTCCTAAAAAGTAGCATGTGATAATGTAATTTGCGATAGTTGTATGTCAGGGCTTGACTGGGAGGCCTTTGCAAAGTTGGCTTTTGAACCTTTGTTACTTTTGAACCTTACTACATTTTTTTCCCAAAATGTAAGCTGTTACACTGCTGTAGTAGTTCCATTGCATTATGTATTTCTTCAGTACATCAACAGATAGGGTCTGCTTGCACAGTTTGATCTTTCAAGAGTATAAGCAATGCAGGAAGAATGCTTATAGAAAGAAACAATGGAATACATGTTGTATGCTTGAAAACTCGTAGATTTTAGAGCTTGATATTGCAGACATACGCCTAACATGATTTTTGTGTGTTTCCTTGTGTGAACACACGGTACTTTATAAGTGGTTGCGTGAGAAGTTTCTTTAATGTGTGGTTGGATTTTGGTTTGAATTTTATATCCAAGGTACATATGCTTTTGGGTTGTGCCTGTATGTTTGTATAGAGAGGGGTAGAGACAGGACAGGTGCATATGGTTGGCTTACTGACACAGCTCACAATGGCTGGAGAGATACTCTGGTCTCTGCTCTGGTGTAATATGAGCTTCTAGCTTTTGATCAATACATGTGGAGCTAATTTTTCACATGGCAGGAACTTTCTTGTTTTGGGATTTTTTGCCCCATCTTTGTCCTTTTCCTCCTCTGTTCTTCTCTGAATGGAAGGGTTATAATTTTCATGCTGGCCCCTGAATGCATCTCAGGCATGGTGGATGTCAGTGTCATCTCTCACTGCTTTATGCAACTAGCACAGTGTTTTTGCATTTGAAAGTTTCCATTTTCTAAGTTTCACTTCTTGTAGTACATACTCTATCCCATTTACTTAGTGATACCTTTTTTTCTTTTCTTGGCTTTTAATTGTTTCTGATAGTTTGTTTGGGTTTGTTTTTGTTTTGTTTCTTTTTTTTTTTTTTTTTGCCTCTTTAGTTAACAAACCTGGACTTGGCAAGTGGAGCTATAAGCAAGGGGAATGCAGCTGCCCCACAGAGCTACTGGTCACCACTCAACAAAAGAGGGCCACTGTGGCCTGTTCAGTCAGACACTCATAGAGATGACAAAAGATCAGCAGTCAGGTAAGTTAAAATTGCTGCTCTAGCTTTTTGAAGAAGAATGCAATGCACTCAGGAGCTCGTTTGTAATTCGTGTTTGGCTTCTTGCTCAGATGCAAGGGCGTGTCCAGAGAAGGGCAACAGAGCTGGTGAAGGGTCTGGAGCACAAGTCTTATGTGAAGCAGCTGGGAAGGCTGAGGTTGTTTAGCCTGGAGAAAAGAGTCTTGGGGAGTCGGGGGGCACTATATTGCTCTGTACAACTCCCTGCAAGGAGGTTGTAGTGTGTGTTGGTCTCTTCTCCCAAATAACAAACATTAGGACAAGAGGAAATGGCCTCAAGTTCCATCAGGGGAAGTTTAGATTTGATAATAGGAAAAATTTATTCACTGAAAGGATTGTCAAGCATTGGAACAGGCCACGCAGGGAGATGGTGGAGTCACCTGAGGGTTTTTAAAATGTGTAAGTGTGGTACTTAGGGGCGTGGTTTAATGGTAGACTTGGTAGCGTTAAGGTTAACAGCTGGACTTGAGGATCTTAAAAGGAGGATCTTTTCCAGCATGAACAATTCCATGATTCTAACAGCTTGGTAATGGTTCTTCTCAGGTCTAGAAACTAGCACTATGAAAATAGCTATGTTCCCAGAGGTGTCAGATTCATGGTGAATAAGGGCATAGATGAACATGGTGGGTGGGAGGGAAATGTCTGTTTCTCTTTGATCATTTCCCAACCCTGCATCTGTAAGTTTAGGTTTGCTGGCATTGAGACATATATGCAGAATGTAAACTTAGACCTGATGCTGCAAAAATCTCCATTAAGTCCTCATCCTCATGCTTTTTCCTTGAATATCAAGTTGAGATTGTTCAAAGATAGAGCAGTGTTTATCAGAGTTTCTTTTCCAGATGTCTTCTTTATACTCTGTATTAATTTTGAACACTGGAATTTATATTTATGGCTTATACACTCATGGGAATCAGGGCAGAGGACTGATTCTGCAGTAAAACCATTCTTCCTGTGATTCAAAGAGCAGCAAGATTTACTTGCAGGAGTCTGAATCTGAAGGCAAACTTGCTGCAGTAACCAATCTAGAATACAAGCCCAGGACTGCTGGAGGTTTGACTTCTTCCTTTCCACTCCAGTAAATAATTGATTCCTTTGCCTAGGTGTTCATTTTTGTCTTTTAAAGCAGAATAATAAAGCAGAGCTTCTAGAAGACATGAGTTTAGGTCTGGAAAGCACTGTATACATGAAAATACTGATTCTTAACACTGGTGCCTGAATGCTACTGGAAAATAGAGGGAAGCGAGAGAGGGAGAAACACAGTGCAGAAGGCATGTGATCTGAGTGGTCATCCTTCCCCAAATGGGTCCTTCAACAGAAAGATTGTAATGGGATTTGGAAAGCTTAAGTAAAATTGTTCTTACTTCATCGGTCACTACTTTTCATCCTGCCTAAAGAAGAGGAATGTGAGAAATGAATTCCTGGCCTGTTTCTGTTCCAGCACAATGTTTGCCTCAGGGGTTTAAAATTATTGAGAGAATGGTGTTCCTGCTCTTGGACCCTGTCCAGGCAAGCTCTTACCTAATCCAAGTAAAGAACCTATCCAACAGGTGTAAACTGCCTTCCCCTCCTGTGTGGCTTGGGAGAGCAGCAGCATGCAGGCTGTCCTAGAGTGTTCCTTTTTCAGCTCTGTTTGCACCTTTGCGTGGGCTCACAGACATAGCTGCAAACCCCACCACTACCGCCCAGAACTCCACTCTGGATGACTTCCAGGGCTGTTCCTCATCTAGCATTGTGTGCATAGTTTAATGCTTTTAGTTAAAGTTTCTGTTTTATTTTGTGCAGCAATCTGAAAATACTTCAGAATTTTCCAGTCACAACTGATAGAAGATTCCATCTTCACACCTTTTATGAATCTTTCACACCTTTTATAAGTCTTTCACTACTTCAATTGCTCTGTTTTTATCCTCAGAACAGGAGTCAGAAAGATGCCTTAAGACTCCCTATTGAATTATGTTATCTTCATGGCTCCTTTTATCGAATGGCCGAAATACTGGGAGTTAAGAGTTTTATGTAAATCTGGAAATGAAAAAAAAAAATTCTTGAGGCAGTGCTGGATTACTTGGTCTGTGAACTTGTGTTTAATGAGAGAATTCCAAATGGAATATTAAGGTCATAGTGTATGGAGATGGCTGTCTTGTATTGTAAATGCCGTTTTTGCTACTTGATTTGTTACATTGGAACAAGCAATATATAGGGGGTCATCTGATGGGTGTCAGCCTGTGCGCAGTGCTGGATGACTGAAGAAAAGCTTCCTGTTTTGTTCCATTAAGATTCTTGTCTATCAGTTGCAGAATTCAGCAAGGATGGAAATGTTCTGTAAATGGGTCTCTTATCTGGCTTGCACTTGGCTCCATTTCAAACATCTGTCTCTGAAGTGCAGTCCTCACAGTTTTTTGTATGGCTCTGTGGTAAATCTAAGCCATTTTAGTGCTGCTGAAGGTCATCAGAAAATTTTGGTTTGATGCTTGCAATCTGTAGGATTCAGGCTATTCTTTAGTCAAATCATCTTCCCCTTTAATTCCCACTCTCCCAGTACTGACTTATCTAAATGTAGCTCAAAAGAAGTTATCCCTTCTTTTGTTGATTCCTTTTCTTTGCACGAGATAAGGTGCCAGATTAGTAGTCTGCTTGCCAAAAGGCAAAGGAGGTCTTAGGTTTGTAATACAGAGGCAGAGGACAGTTCTGGATATGTTAAAATGTTATTTTAGAAATCTGCACTGCTCTGCATTTTGAGATTTTTTTTGTCACTTTCTATAAGCATTGGCACTATTTCCACTCAAATGGTGGCCTAGCCTGTTGCTGCTGTTGCTTTCAGACAAAGAAGCCTGCAGGGCTGCAGAAGAGGTGAAATGTTCCAAGTTGTATGTCGCCTTACTTCTGACTACTATGACCAGACTGTCAAGCTCTGCCACATTTGCTGCAGACCTGCCTTTGTTGGCCTCTGTATATCAGTGAGGTTATGCCAAATCTGTTCTCTCCTTCTTTAATCCTAGTCCTGTCTCAGGGCCCTATCTTAGTTCTGTCTCAGCTCCTCACTCAATCCAGTGGGCAGGATTGTCACCCCTACACATCGTGCTGTAAAGGCACTAAATGTGATTACAAGTTTTGTAGTAGAGTTATTAAAGATTACTATATATAATTTTTATCACAATTTTGGTGTAATGTAATCCAAGGACTGCAACCGTGAAAGTGATTCCTCGTTATCTAGGGAAACTACAAGTCAGCTGAAGCCAAGACCATACTAGAACTGCTCTTGAAAAAGCATTCTCTTGAAAGCATTCTTGGTTGCATAATAAAGGTAAAAAATCAGGTGTTTAACAGAATGAAACTTGTTGATCCAGAGCATAAACTAACTTTGAAGTACCTGTTAGCAAATAGCTGCATAATCCCTAGTTGTGAGGACAGTAGCTGGAGGTTAGTAGAGGCTTCTGGCACTGGAATTTGTGGCTGCTATGCCACTTGTTTTTTGAAAAAGACAGTGGATTTCTTCTCCAAGAATTACTTGGGCTCTACGGGTTGCTAAATCTCTTAAGACCTGGACCAAAGCTAGCAAGAAAGATCCACCCCCTGCCCCGCCCCAGCTGGTACAGATTTCTGTGTTTTCAGTGGGCACCTTGGATTCAGCAGCAGCCGTCCTTGCTCATGTTCATCTTGTAGAATGCATAGGGCCAGTGAGTTGGCAAGAATTAAGCAGTGAAATGGTCAGTGTTTTCTCAGTTCTGTTTCATTCGCTTCCTGCTCTTGCATAACATCTATCTCAAACCTGAAGACTGACCTCACACTTCTAAACTGCTCAGCATATTTTTTCCTTGGATTTTCTGACAGACTTCTCTAATTTGGTTAGGGCAGGCAGGCAAGCTTCCTTGTTATCAGTCAGAGGGTAGAATGGCAGTCGAATTTATATCAGAGAGCCTGTGAAGGGCTACTGCAGTCAGAGAAAAGGGATTCTCCTCCTTGCTTGACATGTCTGAAATACTTCTTAGCTCATAATTTCTGCCAAGGTGCTCAGGTTTATCAAGAAATGATGTTTTGTTGGTAGACTGTCTACTCTGGTTTAAATTATATAAACACATGCTTTTTAAGTTTTCTGATCTAAGGGGGTTCTAAGTTTAATTTACTCTGGTATCACTCTCAGTGATAGTTATAGCAACAGCTCTCAGGGCTTCACAGGCTGTGTGCACATACCTGCTGTATGTCCAGGTTCCCAAACAATCTCTGCTTTGTATATTTTCCTTTTTATTTTTCCTTGCCTGGAAGTATCAAATAGGGTAGAAAACCAGAAGATGCTGACTAGACATTTAGCATCTCAAATGCTTCTGGGTCACGCTGCATGTATTTACTGCTCATGTACAAATCAACAGTGTGGGTGCAGGAAATCCGGTACTACTTAAAAAGCTTCCTGTGCCTGCTCTAATAGAAAATATGTATTAATTTGTATCCCAAAAATTCTACACAGCAAAATGATTGTACACTCTGCTCTCTTGCATACCCCAGCTCACAAACTAAGATTGCTGTGCTGCATCCCCTGACAGACGGTCTCCAAATCAGGACCTTCCTTTTAATTCCTGGCCTTCCTTGGCCTTGGCTAGGTAGTGCATACTTTATATCCTCCTTCCTCACTTAGTGCCTACTACTGCTTCATGTCCTTTTTGCTGCTAGGGGTACATGTACTATGTGTTCTAGGTTTCAGATGCTGTGATCGCACCAAGTATATATCCTTTGGACTTGTGAGGAGGAATCCCAGGTCTCTTGAGAATTTTCTCTGAGCTGGTGTATTTGGCTTCTGTAATTTCACTGAATCTTTGAGTGTTGACAGAAAGACCCCAAACAGCAATCACCAGCTAATTATAGTTCACTGGTCTCCATCCTGTGTGTCAAAGGGGCAGCTTGCTGCGTTTGAGATGAAGGGAAGGTGAAAGTGGCTTTGTTGTTTCCTCAGTTTTTATTTTAAATTTTGGAGCTGTGGAATGTAAAATAAGAAATCACGCTTGGACCCTGACTGGCTCTGAAGAGCAGTGAGAAGAGGGAGGCTGAAATAGACAAGATGTGCAGGATGATTCTTACAGGGATATAAGGGTGAGTAACTGATGGGACAGTCTTGCTTTTTTTGTAAGACTCTTGAGCTAGGCCAGGGTGGGCTTAGCATAGCAGAAGCAGCATGGGTGTTGCAGTAGGGGCTGTGGGAGAGAGTTAACTATGTATGGGCTTGCAGCTAGAAGTAAGGACAAGAGAATTCCTGGGGATCTTGGCAGCTAAGACCAAGTTTTTATAAGAATAAATCTCTTTCTCTGTGTTACATATGTGTTGCCTTGTAGTTCTGGGTTGATGGTAACTATTCTTTTCCAAATCATTTTTTCAAGCTCCCTGCAGTTTCTTGCAAAGTGGAGGCTGCCTGCCTCTCTGGTGCTGTGTTTGCCAAGTGTTCAGAGCCTGTTTGTTTGCACAGCATCTTAGGTGTAAGGTAACTTAGAGGCTGTGCGGCACTGATGCCTCTGGAGGAAATGAAGGGAGAAAGCAGCAAGCACTGAGGGTTACACTGTAGGCTCTCAGTTTAGTTTGAGCAAACTGCAGTGACCTTATCACCTCCCTACCTAAGCAGTACAGAAGTGCCAGAGCAGCAGCAGCCCAACAGCACTGGGTCCAGCCCTGTGCTAGCATAGCCACATGTCTGTTCCTTGTTCCCAGCAGTGCTTGTTCTCTACCTTAATGCCTGAATTAATTCAATTTCTTTATTGGAAGCAGAGAAGTAATTGAGGGTGGGTTCAGTGATTTTTCTGTGACTTCTGTCCGCATCTCCTCAGCAGCTCTGTCATGCTCATTCTACCTGTCGTCCTTGAGAGGCAGCATTTCTGAAAGCCCCAAATTTAGGGTTTATTACTTCCTGCTCAGAAGAGGTTTGAGGAGGGCAGGTGAAAAATAGAACTACTAGCTGGGTAGCTGTACATTTTTGCAAGTCATCCTGTTTCTAGTTTGTGAATGTTCTTCCTCTCCATGTGCATCCATGCATATTTGTGCCTGTAGCTCCTGCCTCAACGGCCTCTTACCTTTTGTTGGGTTTTTTTCTACGCATGTCTCCCAGGGTCACCAGTGACAACTTGTTAAGTGTGGAAGTGAATTGGCTGACTTAAACTTCAGAAATACATGGCTCGCCTTGTATTTTTTTTTCTGCATATATATGTTGGTCACACTAAGGAAACTTGTGTTGTCAGGGCCAATTGCTCTCCATCCTGCTTGGAAATCGCTCTGGGCCTCAGCACCATGGATTGGCACAGTCCTCAAGGATCCCTGCTTCCCACAGCTAGGTCTTGGCTCTGTCTGTCTGGAGCCTCCAGGAGAGGAAAGGCGGAAAGCTCGTGACTTGCCCAGACAGTCTGAGGCCTGGCCCTGCAGCCTCAGCTCCCCAGACGCTGTTGAGTCGGACTTGGCTGGCAGCCGCCGCGCTGTTACTTTTCCGAGGTAATAAGTGAGATTAATCACAGGACCCTTTCCAGAGGGAAAGGAGGTTTGTGCTGCATGCAGGGACACCATAGGAGCCAGTGCTGGGGCTATGTGCCGGAGGTGAAAACTGGGGCCTCACAGCAGGGCAGAGCAGGGCACCAGTGGAGTTGTGCAAGTGTGGCCTCCCTACTCAGCTGCTTCGGGGAAGCACTGCTGGAGCTGTAGCCTGGTGCCTCCCCTGGATGGGCCCTAGCTGAGCACAGGGGGCACAGCATCTGCATTAACTTTGTCTGCTGGCCTTGGACAATCACATTTTTTGCAAATAACTCTCAAAATTTGAGGGGGACCAGGCTTCTTTTTGACTGCATGACTTCCAGAGGTTTCCTATTATTCCCTACAGCATACTACGGAGAGCAAGCAGCCTGTGTTGATAGGTGGAGGGAAGTGACAGAGGTCTCCTACCTTCTCCTAAGCCAATACTGCAAAATGGTTTTGGGTTTTCTCTTTTCAGCTGCCTCCACAAACTCACCTTACCCTAATGTAAACACAGGATTTGCTGTCCTGGACTGGGCTGCTAATCTCTTCAATTCTCCCATCCTCTGCTTCAGAACAGCTATCACCACCATCATCAACAGAAACACAGAGAATGTTCTGATGGGCAGAGGGGAAATTCCCTTTCTGAGGGGGAGCTAGATTTTGCCCTCTAATTGCTAACAGCTGGCATGTAGTTCTTGCAATACTTTGTTCTGCGTAGTCTAGTGTGGATATTGTCATTAATCATATATTTTACCTTCTGCAAAAAACGTAGTCCCATTGAACTGTAGCAGTGAATTCTACAGGTGGATTGCACATTATGCAAAAGTTTCCTTTTATAATTTTTCCCAAATTTTGCCAAAGGTCTCTGTACCTGTAATAGGATTACATGAAGACAAACAGAAATGCTTGATGTATTTTCTGCACTATTCATTGTCTATCTTTTTATCATCTCCCTTCTTGTTTGTCTCTCCTAAACTAAACAGTTCCATTCTTTTCAAATTCTAAATGGAAATCTTCCTGGCCCTCTAATAATTGTCTGGCTGTCTTCGTAGAGATGACAAGAAATGAAAACAGTACATCAAGTAGGAGTAAAACATTAGTTTCATGTAAATAACACTAGTGTATCTTTAATTTCTATCTCAACTTACATATACCAGTATCTTGTTGGCTTCTGACCATGCTAAACCCTGAATTTTTTATTAGTATGCAGTTGTTTTTCTTTGATTATTACAGTAAATGTCGATCTCAGCAACAGGTATAAGTAGTTCATTTTTTTCAGGGATTTTTTTTCTTCTTTCCCCATTCCTTGCTCGGTAACTCTCCTTCTCCTGCACTGGTGGATTTTGTTGGCTGTGATGGATGTTGCTTGATCTTTTCTGTTCTGTTAAACACCTAATTGAATGTAGAACAAGTTGAGATCTCCGAGTGTCTTCCACTACTTGACTCATAGTATCCCCCCAGTTATCCCTGATCTCCCATGTCTTTGAAATACAGTGTATCAGTTCCAGGTATTTCATGTTGCGAAGTGACCAGCACATCTTCCTTTCCTGTGCATTTATTTAAACCTCCCATTCACCAATAAAGTAGTTGTTTTCCAGAGTGGTTTTCGGAGGGTTAATGTGCCTGTAGTTCTCGTGAGGGAGATCTAATCTGCTCCTTACATTCTGTAGGAATGAGGGGACCCTATAGTCTGGTGCTCTGTAGGAGCGGCTCTGGCTACAGCAGCCTTCCTCTCTAAAGGAGTTTTGAAAGGGTTACAAGGGAGCCTTGGCTGTTTCTTTGAGCTATTTGGAAAGGACGGGCCTCAGACAGCTTGGCAGGAACCTGGGGCCCTGTTTTTTCCAGCCCAGCCCTTCCTTCTGCACAGAGCTGTCAGGGAATCCCACGAATGTCTGGTTTTTCCCCTTTCCTAGTTATTTTAACTATTTTTACCCATCTGTGACTCTTCCTCACACAAGGATCTCAAATTTTATCCACTGATTTGCCTTGCACATAGTGAAATATAGATGAAAGCTGTGCTACCATGCCATAGCTGTTGGAATTAGTTCGCAGTTGTGCAGCTGAGAAGGGCATTGGGAAGTTTCCCAGAAGAATGTCCTTTCTGGCACTGATCTTAGGGCAGGTCCATCTGGCCTAAGAACAGAGGGACTGAATGGGCCCATCTTTGAACTGTGCTATTCCTGTGGGTTACAGTGAGGCACTCTGAAATCTCAGGGCTGCGTGTTCTGTATCCTCTCTATCAGACATACAGAATGCTGCTTTGTAAAAATGGAAATCCCCTTTGTAGGCCAGGCTTATGAAAGACAAGGTTAGTGACTTTTCCTTCATTTGCCTCATGCTCTCCTGGACTGTCCTGAAGTTGAACTCATTGTGAATATTTTTGAGATTTCCAGGTCTGCCCTGTACTTTTCACCTCAAGAAAATGGAGGTGTAGTGGGTAGTGTGAGAAGGGAAGTTTGGTTACTCCTGAGAGCATAGGTCTTGAACAGTTGTGTTGAAGACATTGATGTTGAACAGCTGAGGAGGAGAAACTGAATTAGGATTATATTGCTGTCTCAGTAAGCCTGTCAAATGCTGGGACTAGGGTCTGATCTGAGTTCCACGAAGAAAGACTTCCAGAAGGCAGCCCTCATGTGGGGCAGTCCGTGGACAACCCTACGAAGTCATCAGCCAGCGGGCCTGGAATCAAGCTCAGTTGAGTTGAAGGGTTTCAGTGACCAAGTACAAATGCCAGAGCAGGAGGTAGCAAAAGGGGCCAAAGGGTTTTCCTTCTGACTAGGCTTTGTTTTGGAGCTACCTTCCATTGTACAGTGAAGTTTCCACCAGCAATGCACATTCATATTTTCCATCCAGCCTGAGGTCATACTTTAGCTTGGCTTCCTCAGGATGAACAATCTTCTTTTTGGTGTTTTATACTGTGATATAAATGGGAAATCCCTGCAAAAGCATGAAGAAACCCCTTTCCTGTCCCTGAAAGTGTTAGTTGGCCTTTCCTGTGAAGATTCTGCTTTCACCTAATTTCCTCTAGCTTTCTGACTGTTAAAGTTTTGTAGCTGACACCAGAGTTTGTGAACTGCATGCTGTTGGCTCTGTGTCAGTCTCTTATTCTCTAGGGTTTCTCTAGGCAGCTGTTTGTGAACCATGCGGGGATCCAGTGTTTAACATCAACCTCTTTTGAAAAAGGGGAAGGGAAAAATGTAAAAACGTCAAGATTATTTCAGTTCCCCTATGTATGTCGTGACAGCTTTGCTTAGTGATCCTGTTCAGTAGCTCCTAGGTGTAGGTTTGTTGTGTAGTCTGAAGAAGATGCAGCAACCAGAGCTCCATTGTGGAACACCAACTTTTTGTTTAGGGAGTAGTGTGACACATAATAATGAGTAACATTTTTGGTTACTAGTACTTTTTTAGTCTCTACCCAACACTGGATGCTACTAGCCATTGAGTAGTTTGACCTGAATGCTCTGGGTAAGAGAACCTTGGTTGGTAATGAGCAAGAAAGCTCACTCAGAAAAAGCTTGTTACTGGATTGTCCAGAAGCGGTGCCAATTACAAGAATTTTCAAGAGTGCTGTTAAGGCTGGGCTGTGCAGTGTCAGGATGGAAATACCAAGAATCCTTTATTACAAGCAGTTATTTCTAGGATTTCATTCTGTAACAATAGTTGAAAGATATCTTCTTTAAAAAAAAGGCAGGGAAGAGTGGGCAAAAAAGCTAGGTAGTGCTTAAAGATACCAGTTTCCAGACACTCTCCTATTGTGCACATAGCATTTTTATTTATATTTCATATCCGAGAACTGTTTACAGCAAACCAGGTGGGGAGATGCCAGGGCAGCCTGGCTAATTCAAATCTACTTAAAACTGGTACTGAGACAACAACCTTTAGTAAAAGGATTTTAAGAGAGCTCTGCTGACTGGTTGGGCATGTGAACAGGCTCCCCAGGGAAGTTGCCATAGCACCAAGCCTGCCAGAGTGTTTGAACAATATTCTTGGGCACATGGTGTGACTCTTGGGGCGTCCCGTGCACAGCCAGGAGCTGGAAGCCAGTGATCCTTGTGGGTCCCTTCCAACTCAGGACATTCTCTGATTCTGTGTTGCTTGGCTCCTTTTCTTGAATTTCAGATTGTATCTGGCTCAATAAATGTCTTCCACTCCCCTTTCTATCTTCCTGCTATCTGGCACATGGGACTTAACTGAAAAGTTAGTCAAAGAAGTTCTGACAGTGCTGCGCATGCTATTGGCAGCTGTCTGTCAGGGGTGCTTCGCCTGGGCAAAATTTATCCTCTGGACCCATAAAGATTTCTTTATTTGTTTGTTGCTGGAAAAAAAAAATTCTCTGTGAAGAATGTAGCCAAGTTGGGCCATGAATGTCTTCAGTGCTGAAAATTGAGTTTTCTCACAATACAGCTGAGAAAATTTTCATGTTTGGTAAACTATCTAAAAAGGAGGAGGAAATCTCAAGTCTGGACCATCGGTTTCTTTTTTGATATTGGGGCAAAGGTGCAGGTGAGTAAAGAGGTGTTAGCTTATCTTCATGTAGCATTTTGAAAAGTTGAAGATGCAGAGACTTGAAATTGAATAAGTTTAGGAATTTTGTTTCTTGGTACTTGTTCTTAGTTCAGAAAAACTATTCACAGTCAAATTCTGAATTTTAAATGAGAATCTTTCGTTACTTATTAAAGACAACATACTTCTTACTGTAGTGACATCTACTTCCCATTGCAGTTTCCTAAAACTTCTCAAGCTGTGGTGTTAGAAAAAACTTGAAATAACTTGTTAGAAAGGATGTTCTGTTCAATAAATTTCTGATCTCAGCTCCACTAGACACTTGGGTGTGATTCTTTGACTGTCTCATGATGCTAAAGATTCTGGCTTCTCTGTAAATATCTTCTGATGGATCATAATTTGAACAACAGTTAAAGGCTTTCTGATTCAGGCAGTCAGCATGACAAAGAGAACACAGTCTCATCTTTTGTGAAGAAATCAGTAAATCAAACAGTATATGTGGAAGATTTAAGCGCAGGCCCAAAAATTCAGCCCCAAAAGTGATTCTTCATAAACTTCACTGTTCTTAAGGTTCAGTGCTTTGATGAACACATCCCTTTCCAATAAGAAACTACATATAATATCTCCAGAATATTCTCCAGGAGAGTGAGATTTTGTTTTCTACTAACAGTGATCCCCCTAGCCTTCTGTTTTCAAAATTCCTTACCAAAAAATCAAGGAAGTTTAGAGTTATCCCTTATGAACAATTCCAACAAAAGCTGCCAATTAAGATTGTTTGGAACAGCTGTCTTTCATAGAGTTTGGTTTTGCGTATTGACAATTTGCTTATCTTTCTTCAAAGTTCAAAAACCTCAAGAAGGAGCATGTGGAATTAGTTTTGTTGAAAAATCAATGGGAATAATAACTTCTCTGTTATCAAAGTTCACAAATCCTTTAATTTTTAATTTTAATTTCTATTAGTAAGCACATGTAATAAATTAAAAAGTATTAAGTAAAATAATAGATACTGGTAAAATAATTTTGAAACCCTAGTTTTAATAGTTGGATTATTCTGGTATATTTAAAGAAACTTGGATCCAATCCATCTTTAGTCATTTAAATATTTTGTTTTTCGGTTCAGGACATGGTTTGCATAACTGATTTTGCTTTTTTCAAGGGTCAGAGTTATGTTTTCATTTGTTTCTGAAATCCCACTTTCCTGCTGCTGATAATAACCTGAATGATTTAAATATGAAAGTATCCTCCACTACAAAGAGAACAAAATTTATGCATCAATTTCTAGGTTGTTTTGAGGTGTAGGGGACAGAATATGGTTCATGTAGTGCAGAGGTTTTCTCTATTGATATTTTCTAAATAGAAAAAAAATTTGTTAACATTCTATGATCTCTAAAGCATTGCAAAACCTGAATATGAGTGTAGACATTACTGAGAAGCATTTCTGTGAAAAGGAGAACAACTGGTGCTGAGCATTTTGCTGTTTGCATGTTTCACTATGAAATTATCTAAACTCCTGGTACCATGTAACTTTATGAACTGTGAATTGTTATGCTTGTTGCTACACAAGGCATAGTTGTTTGTATATTGTTTATCAAAATCTCACTCTGGTATTTATGGTGTATATTTTTTGGTAGCAAAACCAGGTACCAACTACTCCTGTCATTTACTTTCAGGTTTTTTCTAACACTGTTACCTTCATGTGAGAGCTTGCTTACTGTCTTATACTCCAACGAGTCTCTAGAGCCTTAAACACAGTATACAACACGAAGGTTAACCTCTTTGCAAATGTTTCTGTGTTTACCTCAAGCCTTCTGGAGGCCATGTTTGGACTCTTACCTGTCTGTACTGCAGATGAATTTTCTCTGGAATGTACCAGTTGTAGCCTTTGAGTCTGCTCTATTTAGAACATTTGCTGAAACGTCATGAAAGGCATCAAGTATAAAAAAGCAGCACACAATGGAGATTTCTTGATGGACACTGCTGTTATTGTCCTTGCTTGTTGTGTCTTATCTATGATAGGAGGGAAGTCTTGAAAGGACGTTGTTCCATGAGTAGCAGGCGTATTTCAGTCTGCCCTTTTAAGGGTTTAGCATCTGCATCTTTGATGTGTTCATGCTCAGAATTACATGCAATCACTTGGTGAAATTCCTGGGATAGAGAATCCGTGGTTCCCATCTGTGTTCCTGAGTCTGGGAGCTTCTGACTAATTATGCAATTTTCTCTGTCCTTGTAGGAAACAATTTCATTTTGGCTCTAGAAAAAGGGATTGGGTTGGAATGGAATATAGGATTGTGTAACTTTTTTCATGTTTAACCACAAATTCCACAAATGAAAGCTGTTGCGCTTCCTCTGAAGATACCTACTCTTGGCTTTTGGTTTCCAGAGTCAGTAGAAATATTCAACCCCCATATATAGTCCAAAGACCTATCAATTGAAAGGCTTACCCAAAATCTGTCATTAATGAATCCAGCAAAATTGCATCCCTAAGGAAACAGCACCCTTCCTAGATGCCTATTTTCAAACCCCAAGGGGAAAAGATGGATACAGTATGCAGTTGGGATGACCAGCAGAGCTGGCATAACTGCATTGTAGACTCTTCTGTCCATGCTGGAGGAGAAAACATCACAAATACAGGTGCCTGGAAAAAATGGAGATAATTTAAAAGCTTTTTTCCTAGGCCTTGCAAACAAAACTAATGCTTACAGTCTCTACCTCCTAGGCTGCAGTTGTAGGTAGAGAAAGAAATCTCACAAAAAAGACTTCAGGCACTGGGTGATCAAGTAAGTTTTGCGCAACTTGAGCATCTTCTGCAGACAGGATCTGACAGAGAGGGATCTTTCAATGAATGCCGGACAAGTCTGGGAACTGCGTTTTAGAATGTGCTGTCTCATCTCATGGTACTATACAATATAATTATCTTAACATCCTTTTACTCATTTTCCTCTAATGACAGACTTTATCTGTCATCAGATGTATCAGTTTCCTGGAGAAAGATTTTGTTGACCCAGTTTACCAAGATAAGCCTGAGCCTTTTCTGTAGTTTCAGAGGTTTAATTACAAATTTCCTGTTCTCAGTGCTTAATTGTTTTCTGTCAGCTGGCTTTCTTGGTCAGCACATGTGTTGCTGCCTGCTGGGGAAAAGGAGACAACTGAATGATTTGGGGCTCTCCCATGATTTTCCACTACAACACCTGTTTTGGAAATGGTTGTAGAACTGCCAAACACGCTGAAGTGGTTAAGTGTACCAGCTCCTAAAGAAGCTGAAGGGGAGGAGTGGCTCTTGCCTGATGGGCTTTCAAAGGGAGCTGAGACTTTGATGTTCTGTTTTAGCAGCTGCTGGATATAGTGCCTCAGCCCTGTGCAGCACTTGTGGCCACAGCCTTCATGCATTGTATTCTTCTTTACACTGCCAGAATGGAGAGAAGAAAATAAAATAAAATGAAATAAATTAAACCGAGAGTATGGGCATTACCAATAGTGTTGCTTTGTTATATTTTACACTTTGAGTTATAGTGCCTTGTGCAACATGCCAGTGAAGTACTTTGCACTTAATTGAGCCTATTAGAGTAAGAAATTTATTTCACTTCAGCTTTGCCTTTCTCATTGCTTCTTCCTCACCTCTTCTGCTTTGTATGCTTCCAAAATAATTGCAGTAATTTTAGTCTTTTGTTCTGTAATGACCACATGAAATAGGCAGAGATTTACATCCATGGCTCACCAGAATTCTTTGCTTAGTCTAGAGGGACTGGATCATCTTTCTAATGAGGATTGAGGGAGACAGAAATGTGGTGGCTAAACCAAGGCTTCGTATAAAGCTTCTGTTAAAGCAGGAACAGACAACACTCTGCTATATCTGCTGAAGGCAGTTCACTGGGAATTTCCCCTTTACTCACTTAACTCTTCACTGCCAGAAATAAGATGCTGTAACTCAATTTGTTCCGCTAATATTGAACTTCGTTATGATAATGTGAACTCCTCTCTGATTTTGCTTGTTGAAACATTGGTTTACTGGAAATGCTGGAGGCTGAGCTCTGTTTTTGGGTGAAGAGGCAGATAGATCCCAAGAGTAAGAGCCAAATGGGGACTGTATTCTGTATAGTTTAAAACAAGGAGGCCAAAATTGTGGTAAAATGGAATGGTCTCTTTTGGCAAGGCAATACACTTCCGTGGTATTTATCTCTGAAGGATAAAGTCCAAAAAAATGGGGAGATTCTTGCTCTGTAGTACTAGCTTTTCCAGGTAAAGCTTTATAAAAGTACAAGCCTTTCTAGTCTTCTTGCAGTTCTTTATAATACAATTCTGGTATGTCATCACCCAGGCAATAGAGGGGGACAGATGCATGGGAATTTTTGGGAAGGAAATGCCGCTATTGGTTTTTCATCTTTGTTCCAGTGCTGGCTATAGAATTTCTGAATTATTTCCTCTTTCCATATTAAAAATCGATAACAGTTAAATCAAAACTGAACCTGCCATTCTGTTCTGAAGGGGTTTTTTAGGCTGCATTTTAGCTATCAACAAAACACAACATATTTGCTCTTTTCTGGAAAGGAGTTTCCTCCAAGTAGGATGTCTCTTGAGGATCCTTAGAAGGAACACTAGAGACCTGGAAAACTTCTGTCACTTGTAGCCTGTGAAAAACCTTGCTGGGAATTTGTGCTACCTTGGTTGAAATAATAAAGCACTTTTATAAAGTATCTTCCTTTACCTCTAAGGAAGTTGGGTGGAGTGAGGGAAAAATAGCACTTACCTTGTACAATGCAAATACAGTGCTTTGTGGCCATCCATGAGGCTTGCAGGGATTTGGGGGGGAAGAAAAAAAAAAAGCTGTAAACCAACAAGCACCCCACCCCTGGTATTGCTTTGATATCTGTGTGCCATGCTGCTCTTAAGATGGCTGAAAGTCTATATCGTGATAGTATCTATCTGTGGTCTCTGTATAAGTAGACTTTTTTCTTACATTTTTTTAATTTCCTGCAATGTGTGGGATAAGATGGTCTCACCTATGCAGCATATATAGTCACAGCTTCTTCAATAGACAACAACCCATGCTAGAGTCTCTCTGTGTATCTGAGCATATTCCACCAACATCCTCCGATTATATTTTGCATAACTACTTTGTTCTAGACTTTAGAAAGTGTGTGCTGACACAGACATAGTCACTTCTTCCTCTAGTCCGTTGTTAAATGTTCAGGGAGCCACAGCACTTCAGTCAATCTTTGTGCAGGAGGTGGAGGTAAAAGAATTCTCCCTTAGCTCCAGCATAAACGAACTGCAAAAGGAACCTGAGGAGGAAAAAAAATTCAGTTTAACAGGTGGGAGATTACTCTCAGAGTCTATTTCATGTTATACCTTGTTACCTTACAGAAATCCGCTTGAGGGACAAGGAAAGCAGAAACTATGTATACATATGGAATTGAGTTTATAACATAGGGCAGATAAGAATGCTAGAGGTGGTGCTTTGGCCAGCATATGAGTATCATCAGGCTTAGGAGACTGTGCGAGTCTATCTTTTTATTGATAAGCTAATTCAGTCTTCTTACATTGGATGTAGGTTGATAAAATTTGGTAGTTTAAGGATAGAGGTCTCTTTAGGACCTTTACTCTGCCCTTGTATCAGTGCTTGGGTAATTATTCAGAAACAAAAGTCTATTAACCACAAGCATACAGCCTCACAGCAATGACCCAGGGAAGTGACTTTCAGTTCTTGTTTTGTGTTTTTTTTTGTCTTCTTTTACTTTATTTCAGCAGCTAGATATTATACAACTTCAGTTGTGTTACTGAATGGTAGCTCAGCAGATGCATCTTACTGGTGTCATGCTGCTTCTCTGCCTCCTTTACCTGGAACATTTATCTTAATATAACTGTGGCCAGCTGGCTTTCAGGTGACACTTTCCACAATCACTGATTAGGTGCATTTGTAGATGTTTGCTCAGGAAATACAGAAGAGATTCTAGCCTTCCCTTTAGGTATATAGATTATATATATAAATGTAGAGATATTGCTTCTTTTGTGAAGTTCTCATATCTGGCTATAATTCTTGAGATGTATAGTCATGATGTCAGGCAACTGTAATCTTCAGCTGCATTGTCCCCATAGACGGACCATCTAAACTGCCAGACTTATCAAGTCTTCTCTAAGAGACACTCATAAGAGAGTCTTCATCTACCACATAAGAAGGTGATAGTTGTACTGGATGTCAAGCCAAGTTAGTTGCTTTAATTCCAGTGCAAATTTTGTGGAATCTAGAGGCTTGACATGCTCTTTAGAGGTTTCAGTGTACTAGATATTTAATATTTAGAGAACAAAATAGCCAAAGTTAAGTGCATGAGATGTCTCTACTGCATGGTCATATGGCACTAAAAATTTTATTTGGGCCTCAAGTGCTATGAGATCTGGACAGCACAACCCTAAGGAATCCTTAAGGCCCTCTAGCACCATCCTGTGCTATGTCTTTTGGGATACTGATGGTGGCACTTAGCTCTGGGCAGGGGCAGGGCTTTGAGTACTCTCTTCCATGTCATGAATCCTAACCTTGCAAAACTCAACAGCCTGTTTTTTGTTTGTTTGTTTATTCTTCTCAAGTACTCTAGATTTCACCAGTGTAGCCCAGTTGTAACTTTTCACTTGCCTCTTGGGATTTAAAGAGGAGCCTTAGCTGCTTTCTTCATTCCCCATTTTCTTACTCATTGGGATCTTGCAGCTGCTGCTTGAGCACATGCAGTGAAGAGCACCACACTGGGAAAGCTTATGCAGGAGGAAACTTAATGGAAAATTTGAAAGGAAAAAAATGTGTTTGATGGACTTTTAATATAAAAAGGGGGTAAAAAAAGGCAAGAAAAGGAGGAGGGGGAGATTTATTCACTGTAATAGGAACCAAATGTTGGCTGGAACAGCAGCTACAGTCTCACTCTTTCCCTGTAAACTGTGTGAGCGGCTTTTCAAAGGCATTACAGGGTGCAGGGCTAATTTAGTGGTCCTGACTTAACCCCTGCCTCTCTAGAGAGAGGTAAAGAGTATGGGTTTTCAGGAGAGATTAGTGACTTTAATTACAGGCTCAGTCAAAAGCATATTCGAGACAGATAGCAGTGCCCGTTTACTGTTTTCATCGTCATGTGCTACTGCTGCTATCCACCCATAAAATGCAAAATCTGCTTGCATAAAGCACTAAAAAAGGGTTTATGTCTAGAACTAAATAGAGCCTGTAAGTCTTTTTCAGTTTGGTTTTCAATAAACTTGTCTACAGTGAAAGAGAGAAAGTAGAAGAATGTCGTTACAACTCACGTTCGTCAAGTTGGTCCACTCGATTCATGTTAGGCTTTTACAATGGAACCTCTTCAGTGAGGAGTACCTTTCCCGTCTATAAGTGGTTCAATACTGCATCTAATTTTCTGGTAGTTTGGATTCTGTGAAGTGTGTGTATTCACCCCAGAAACTTTGCCTGGACAAGGATCAGTGATCAAATTTAAGATGGCACTTAACACATGTTCTTAGTCTGAAGGACTTACCTTAATAAAAGCAGATCCAGACAGTACAGTGAGGTAAATTCATTGGGTCCACCTGGCTCTGTCTGAACTTCCTTAATTAATTAATAGTTTAAACTGGGGGTTGGGTGTGCGGGACCACACAACACAGTTCAAGCAGTTGCATGTCAGAGTTAAGCAGGTAATCCTCCCAAAACTTCCTTATGAGAGCAGAATGATACCAGGTTTCTGTTTTAGTCTTACTGTATATACATCTCGCTGTTAAAATATTTTTGCAGGCTCTAACTTTGTTTGCAGGTGTGGAAGTACGTGCAAGGAGCATGAAGCCTGAAGTGCCTTCCACTCAGTAAAGCTCAACCCTATGTTTGCACTAACTGAGGGTAGAAAGGCTGTGTGATTTTGTTAATCTAGATCACTTGGAGGAGAAATGCTCGGTTACCTTCATTACTTCTCCAGTGACCTGGTGAGCCACAATAGGATGAAGACACTGAACTTGCAGTCTGTTGGTTATCTTCTTGATTCAGCCTTTCTGCTAGTGAATTTCAGAGCTGCCATGTGTAAAGAGAAGAAAAAAAAAAAGTGGTGTTTACCTGCTAAGTATTCCCCAGATCAGAGAGACTGACAGTATTTTGTAACAGGCATGAAGCCAAGGATGCTACTAGGGGCCCAACAAAAATTATCTCCACTGAAGGGTAAATATTTGATTTAATTTGCTGAGACTGGCAAGTTTAGTGCTTCTGAAAGTAAGAGACTGAGAATGCCAGCTAAATCCAGGAGTAGCTGAGATAGGTTAGGCCTTGCCTGAAGGGGTTTTCCAGTGCTCCATAATCTCATTCTGCCCTTCCCCTCCTAGACTATCAGAAGGCTTTTTTGATGCACCTCATTTCTAACCTAGCAGGTTAGACACTTAATACTCATGAACCTTGCCTGTATATGGAGACCTAGGATGTAAAAGTCATTTAATTCCAGATCTGCATTGCCTTTGTTACAAGAAAATACTTATGTTCCAAAACCCAGGTTTATCAATGGCAAGGAAATAGCAAGAATAACTTTCAGAAGCTAGGAAGCAGGAAATAAATTATCTAGCAATATATGCCAGAAAAGAGGGAAGCCTGTGGACTTTGATTGTACTTGTAGAAAAAAGTGAAGGAGCAAGAAGGCAGTGGGCTTTCTCTGTATAGCTGTTGTGCATGCACATCTGGAATGGTAAAGTGGAAAAAGTCCACAGAGAAGCAATGTGCAATCAAGGCCAGAAGGGACTTAGCTGAGAAAAAAGAAGGGAGTTAAGTGCACCGAGACTGGCTGAGCTCAAAGGAGGCATAGTTCTAGTAGTAAAGGATTAGTCCTGAAATAAAAGGAATGTCATATAATAAAACAGAGAAAATTTAAGTTTAATTGGGAATGTTGGGGGAAAAATTCTTGACACTGAATGCATACCTGCTTGTGCGGTTGTGCAGCTGAGTGTGACACATGGACTCCTACAGCCACTGAAACATGTGTTGATGCTGCACCACAAGGAGATAATTCAGATGCTTTTGCTCACATGTTTGTTTCTGAATAAAATTCTTGTAACAATATCAGTTCTCTCAGCTGAATGGGGGAATTGTGAGAATAGCAGAGAGGGACTCCTGACATTTGCTAGATACTGTGCATATTAAAATGTCCTGGGATGCTTGAATTGTTCCTCTGGTAGCTCTTATAGTTAACCTGTGAATGGATCTGGAACTTGTACTTAAATCCACAAAACTTTTCATGTTCTTTGCCTAAATCAACTCAGTCCTAAGGCTTTGTACATGGATATTATGCATCTTCTGTTTTCTCATGGCAGAAATATACTGAAAGTAAGAGTCCCTTCTGTAGGTAAAAGTAGTTTGAGCTGCTGGGAAAGGGGGGAGCTGAAGAACTAAAGCTGAAACTATTTCAAGATGCCTCGTCACTAAGAGAGGAAAGTTTGGTTGATGGTCTGTGACAGAAACTCTGCTGCATCTCTGCACCACTTCTACCATGGGAGACTGTACTTGTCACTTTGAACTGGATGTGAACCCAAAATGCAGTTTTGCAAGTTGATTGTGCCAATGCAGCCTTGACAAGCCGCTCATTAACTTTAAAAGCTTTTCCTTAGCTTTTCTTGAAGAATACAGAAGTAGATTGCAGGTCAGGTGGTGGCATCCTCATTTTATACAGGCCATCTGCTTCCTGCCCCTTCCCTGTCTCCGAGTACCTGTACCATGGTGAGTTCTGGACAGCTCCCAGTGCCTCAGATCTCCAAAATCCCAGGCTTAGCTCTTTTAGGAATATTGAAAATGCTTTGTTCGCCCCTGATGTTTTGTGAAACTATTTTTCTTTACCTTTGTAATGCAGCTCATGCTATGTTACAAAGCAGGAGACTTTTAGAGGCTTGTATGTGCCAGCAGTCAGAGCTACAGTCCATGCTAAAATGTAGACTCTTGCTGACTAAACTGCACCACAGTCACCCTTTCATAGACACTCCTGATAACAGCAGAGGCCAGAAGCAAACCATTCTCAAAGACTTGTTGCTCTGTTTTCCAGTTTTTAATTTTTTGCTTTTGAAGCTGAGGGGAAGGAGAGAGGGAGAAAGACAAAGAAAGGCCTCGAGGCAATTGAGAGGCCCAACACTCATGCATCCCAGCCAGGCCCCCAGCGTCCTGGGCTTTATCCCATTCTGTTTATCATTGCTCCATAGCCAGCCCCAGTCTAGGACCTATTGTTAGGGATGGAAGAAGCACGTAGTGTGCCAAAGAAAATGTTCTGTGTTTTTCTGAGTGCCTGAACATAAGTCAGCAGGATGCTGGGAGCTGCCACACTAGACAGAGTCATTAGTTACTATGCCAACTACTTTCTAGCAGCTGGTGCTCACCAAGGATTTGTACTGAAAACTTCCTAGACTTGTCATACCATCTGAATGCCCTGTGGGAAAGAAACTGCTGCTCAAGATTGTCTTGCATTCTATGGCAAGGTGGGAGCACTGATTTATAAATGTACTGGGTTCCCTTATTGCCAGCAATGGGTCTTTTTCCTCCTTAGCTCCAATCTTTACAGGAAAAAATGCAAAGTGCTTTCACTGTCAGCTTGTTTCCTTGTTTAATAGGAAAATAATTATTTTCTCAGTTTGCTAGACCTCCAGACATACTGATTTCTGCTGTGATCCTGTCAGTTCTCGCAAACTAGAGAAGGATTAAACAGAGGAATATTCTTCACAAATGCTGAAGCTTCATTTACACAATAATTTGAGCCTAGTTTGCACTGCCTTTCAATGGGATGTAGACACTTTTGCTTGCTTAGTGAGTGATATATGGAGAACGCCAGTGTACTTCATGAATTGGTATTGTTGCCTGCCATGCAAGAATCGGTGTCAAGCAAGTGCCCAGCTGTGCCATTGGAAGAAGGCTTCAGTTGAAATAGAAATGTAAGCCTAATGTGTCATTCTTTTAGTACAGACTTGCTGTTTGTCATACAGTTCTTTGGAACTATGAGATCCTCAGTGACTGGTATTTTGGGGTCTGGTCTTGTGTACAGCTTCAGTCCTTGGAGTTCCCTTCAAATGTTTTTTGAGTGGAAACAGAAGCCAGCTCTCTCCTTTCTTGTAAGAGCTGATTATCCCATCCCTTCTGTATGGAGCCTGGATTTCATAGAGACTTTTTTTTCTGTAATCAATGAACAAATGCGTTAACATTTTATTAGTATTTAGTGTTTTAGTACATTGACATTAGTTTCTAGTACAGGTGTGGGTAGTTGATTGCATAAAGGTTGCCTACACTAGAAAAGAGCTAATGAATTGGAAAAGGGAACTAGAGTAGAAAGGTAGTTTGGAACCAGAAAACCTAGAGATGAGTGTATGGTGTTCTAGCCCTTTTAGACTGGATCCCGATCATAATCACATGGTGATTTGTTGAAAATGGTCTCAGAAGCAAACCTGTATCTTTTGTGGTACAAAAAAACTGCAGCAGAGAGGTTTTATGCTGTCAGTGAATTGGAAGAGGGAATTCTGGCCCAACCTTTATGAAAACTGCAGCTGAAAGAAAGGAACACAGTGGGTTTCTTGCCAAAACCACTGAGTAGCCCGAAGAGCTGCTGGAAGGATGGAATCTTGCTTACAAAGGATGGGCCATAATGCCAAAGGCTGAGATTTCCTGTGCATAGTGAAGGCCTGAATCCTGGCCAGGTCTCTAAACTAAGCAACTCATAAATAATCCTGAGCAAGCTGTGAGAAGATTGCTCACAACCAGCCTGGCTGACAGAATGAAACCAAATCTTTTCTGGTGGCACAGGCAGGAATTTCTATTTCCCATTTGCATGTGTGTGCATCTGTGCCTAAATCTGTTGTCTGTACATGAAAAGAAATGAATATTGAATCATTACTGTTCAAGCAATAATCCTGAATTGAAAACGAGCAGGTCTGTGAGTATTGACTCTACAATCCTTATTTCCGTTAGGGGTGTGGAGAGGTTTTTTCTGGTTATTTTTGGCTTTGCCTAAAACTGTGTGAGTTGTGATAAAGCTCTTAATTCGGTTTTGGGTGTTTATACAGTCTCCCTAACAAGTGAACTCTTTAGTATCCATTAAGGTGTGAGGTCCTCTGCAGCTGTTCTGCAGCCTTCATTATGATGCTGAACCTGTTGTAATTTCCTTAGGCAGAACTAACCTCTGCTTAAGGATGCAAAAGTGTTGTCATGCTTTAGTAAATCATCCAGCAGGCAGAGACTGAGAATAGGAGATGCTCCGTGATGCATTCCTGTGAGCGTGGCAGATAGACTGAGAGCTGGAGCATGTCTCTGGCAGCAGTGTATTGAGTCTCAGATCCTAAGCCCTGTTCTGTGCCCGGGCAAACGTCGCCTTAGATGTAATATCAGCACTTGATAACACATTATGTGGGGACTTTATAATAAACTGCAGATGAAATATCTCTTTATGAAAGTGACCCCGAGACTGGCAAATACACTGGCTTTCTGTTGTCAAGTATTGTATGTTTATATTATAGAAGGTTGAAGTTATGTTTTGCAACATAATGCATAAATGCAGAATAATGCATTTACTTTGATTTCTGTCTGTAAGTAAGGAAAACCCATAGAAGCCAACAGAAGCATGTTCAATCCAGAAGGATTGTGGAGGCCATGAGGATAAAATATACTTAAGCAAGCAACAGTGTTTTCAATATAAGTGTCTAGAAAAAAAATAAGTGCTGTTTTGTTGTGTCATGTGGAGAGAAGGTATTGGAACTGCAGGGAGTTGTGTACAAGATTGTGCTGCAAGAAAATGTTAGTCAAAGTTACTGGGGTTTTGTTTGGTGTTTTTAAATTTAGTTCTTCCTAAAGGATCAATAACGTTGTTTCAACAGTGCTTTCCTGGGTAATTTAAGCCAAGCTTACCTGGGCAATATTATGTCCAGTATATTGGTTGAAACAGAAAAAGTGAATTAAAGCAGGTTAGAGCATTTTAGGGTTCTTTGAATTGGACAAAGGTTGGAGAAAGGCAGCAATATCAGTGCATTTTTAAAAAATCAGTCTTAAGTATTTGTGATTCCATAACAGTTAACCTTTTGCCACATATCTCAAAACAAAAGAAATGAGAATCAGGCACATGTTACTAAAATTTTGCCATTTAGCAGCCCTCACAGTACTGCAGACTGCAGTC
This sequence comes from Oriolus oriolus, assembly GCA_013400235.1. Classification (NCBI taxonomy): domain Eukaryota; kingdom Metazoa; phylum Chordata; class Aves; order Passeriformes; family Corvidae; genus Oriolus; species Oriolus oriolus. The sequence continues at coordinate 35,446 of VXBT01012545.1, forward strand.
ATTGTACATCATCTCTGTGGCACAAAATCTGGCTATTGGCAGGTCCAGTTTTAGTGGAGTTTTCATTTATATCAGTTTTGTCTCCTCCATTTTGTCTTTACTGTTACATTTTAGAAATAATCACTCAATCCTTAGCTTCATAAGCATTCTTTTGGATCAAAGGATGAATTTTATGTATTGCAGGTTCTGAGCAGGAGGTAGATATGGGAGGAGCTGGAACAGATGTTGGTTTCTAGAATTAATAATATAACTTGAATGAATAGTTTAAAGAGTGCTTGAGTGAATTCTCTTATTTCTGAATATTTTAAGAGTTTGCAATGATGAAGCTTTTGGGGGAAGGGGCAACACATTCAAGGCAAGCTGTGATATGTTTAAAGAATCTAGGCTGTAAGTTCTGATAGGTTCCCGAAGCAAAGAGATTGCAGTTAACTTGCTTGCCAAAACCATGACGTACACGCCAAATTGTGGCATGAAAGACACCAATTATCTGTTACGTCCCAGTTATGTATGATGTGGATAGGAAATACAAGGGAAGTCTGCCCTGGGAATCCAAAGGAAATATTTGGAAGTAGTCAAAGTAGAAGTAGTCTTTGAGAGAAGACAGAGATCAACAGAAACTTGGGAAGCTCAGGCACTGATGCTTGAAGGTTATATTACCCAGAGTGTCAGGATTCAGTGGGTCATACAGCATCTGTCTTGTGAGCACAGAATGTGTGAATTGCTGGGCCATTGTAGCCTCTTCAGGACATGTCGTGGTCCTGTCAATCTGCCACCTGCTCTCTGCAAAGCCCCTCAGCCTTGTGTAGAAGTGTGTTGGTGCTGCATTCTCCCCAAGGCTTACAAACTTCATAGCAAGCCACTGAGCTGTTGGTGTTTATCATGTTGCAGGCCACAGCTGAACACCTGCTGTGTAAGCCTGGGTTGTAAGAGCTCCTGTCTTTTTCCAGGAGGCATTTTGTCCTCTGGGAAAGGCTTGCATTGGTCTGAGGATGAAAGAAATGAGCCTATCTCACTCCCCCCAGGCCTTTTGGATCGTAACTGTATGGAGTCAGTATGTATTCGAGTTGCAACCTCATCCAACTAGTCCTTCATCCTCTCTGGATGTTGTACTGCATGTCTGTTTCTATTCCATTGCCATTGCAGCATGTATGTGCTTAGTGTAAGCCTTGTGTGACTGTATTAAAGTGTCTACAAATCCAAATCAACAATTATCTCATTAGTGATGGGAATCAGTCTTTTTCCTGCTGCTATTCTGCGTGTCTTCAATGCTAATGAGCCACGGAAATGTTCCAGTTTAGAGTTCTTACTCTCCTTTCCTTTTTTCTCCTCAAGAGAATGTCTAGTAATATAGTCCAAGCCTGGAACTCAAGAAAGTGCTTAGCAGGGAGCAGTTGGCACATGGCACCTCTAGCAGGTGTTGTGCTTGCTAAAACCACTTAGTGCAAATTCATAGCTGGCTAAATATTAAAAGATTTTTTGTAAGAAGCAGTGCCTCATAGGCAGGAGTCCTTGTATGCAGAGTGGTGAAAACATGATGGCTCTTCTTTCCTCAGGGCTCTAGAGAATCATCATTTTGCCTTGGAAGGAGAGATGGAGAACAGTGTCTACAGCAAGGTGACCCGGGGTCCTCTGGCACATCCCAACTATCAGCTTCAGTTTGCTGTGCAGCAGCTTCAGCAGCAGAAACTTCAGTCAAGACAGCTGTTGGAGCAAAACCAAGCACGGCAGCAGGTAACTAAGAAAAAAACCTGCCTGGGATGTAGCAGTGCTGACTAAGTCTTAGATGTGCAGAACAAACCCAGAGACAGTACATTTGGCACAGATTTTGTGAAGGAAGTAGCTCTTAAAGTGGGTTGCAACAAAACCAATATTACCTGCAGTGATTTTGATAGCATATTCATACTGTGGCTCTTAATAGCGTCTTCCATTACACTGACATCTTAAGAGCTGGAGGAAATACGAAAAAGGGCTTGTATTACTGATGTTCTGGATGACACCTAGATGCCGAAGGTGGACCACTGTGTATGGAACAGCATTTCCATTTTGCCTTGGGAATCTTTCATGGTTATAATGACTTAATTGCTACACTTGTTACCTTACTTTGTTATTATGGGGAGAGAGATGTATTCTGAGTGATGTCCAAAAGCCTTCCCTGCTAAAAGGAAGGAAGCCTTTGAGTGAACAAACTTTAGTTCCAAACAGCTTGGTCTCCAATAGCAAGGAGCTGTTTGTTCGCAGTCTGGCATGACTGGACTCCCATGAACAGACCTAGCACATGGAGGTCTGAACTCCCACTCTCCCTCCTGTGAAGCAGATGAGTTATTAGTCAGGGTCCTTGAGAATAGGTTATAGGCAAATTGCCTTCATCCTTTTCTGGGAGCATCTTGAGGGAGAGGCCCTTCTGCTTTTTGCTCCGTGTTCTCCTTCTTTCAAGGCCCTTACTTAGCCATGTAATTTCCATCCTCAACTTCTCTCACCTACAGTCTTCTCGCTCCCACTCCATGCAGGAGGTCTTCCTTTCATCTCTGTCCACGGGGCTCTGGGTGGGCAGATGTGGCTGCTAACAAGCTCAGGAAAGGGCCATAAACTGGCTTGTGCCTGTGAAGAGGCTGGAGCTGGCCATGAGGCCTGGCTGAGCCCTCTTCTAACTGCTGACATTGAGCTGATGTTATTCTTGGCCTGGGGCAGAGCCATTACTCAGGAGTTTCTGTTAAAATGATTCTTTGTTAAACCTCCTCTCACCCCCACAACGTCCCCCCTCCTTTCTCTCCCTCCTTTCTCCTTCTGAGCCAAGCTTTTTGGAGTTGCTGTATTGAGGCTATTGCCAGGCTTCAGGGCTCAGGCTGCACTAAATTTGACGTTAATGGAGAAAGATACTTGCTGAACATGGGAGCCTTCAGACTTTCTGTCATGAATAAAATGTCATCTTAATAAAATGATTGTCTCTTGGACACTTCTTGTCCAAGACATTTTATGGAGCCAGCCATCTCTCCTCTTCCAATCGCAGTTGCATCACTTCTCTGATGCCAGCTCCGCCAGTCACAGTACTACCCTTGTCTTCCCCTGCACCCTCTCTAGCTTTTTGTCACTGACCTCTTCCTTCTGCTAGTTAGCTTCTCAGACTTCAGTCCTTTAACTTGGCCTTCCTAAGAACTGCCTTCTCTTTTCTGCTGCTTATGCATTCTCTGACCTACATCTTCCTACCCACACTGCTTTGGCTTCTGTGCCAGCCTTTCATGCTGACCCTCATTTGTCCTCTCTTTTAAGCTAGAGTTCATGTAGCGTATCCTAGCCTGCATGGCTTTACCACATTTCTTTGTCAGTGTCAGCTATGCTACCTATCTCCCATTGCCTGCTGTTTCCTTTCTCTTTCTTCCTATGTATTGAGATCTACTCCATCCTTTGCTGTCTTGCCTGCTACATTAAAATTTGTCAGTCTCCCCTAAGCAGAAGAAATATATCGTCCAAGATTGAAGGTCTATCACTTGAAAGAGTGTCATCATCTCTCTACTTTGCTGAATGCATGCAGAATATCTCCAAGACTGTTTCATCTGATTGTTCAAGTTCTTGTTATGGCTAGAAGGCAGACTAGCCATTTGTCAGTAGCTGGAGTACATCTATTAATCAATATATCTTGAGGCACACCCTGAATGTGGCGTGACCATGCAACATGACTAGATGCCAGTCTTCCCTTTTGTCTCTGGCAAAGGGACTAGTTACATGTATGACTGTATATATGTGATCAAGTAACAGAAGCACCTTGATTAGTAACTTCTTGATTAATATGCTTCTCCTGTACGTTAACCAATTCAGTATGTTGGAGATGAGATGGATGCACTGGAAAGCATGGGCTTTTCTAGTCAAGTGTTTGTGTCATAAGAATCCCTCCATCTGCCTTGCAGTAGATCTATCCAATTGTGTGTGTTAACATGAAGGCTTGTGTGCTTTATTGCAGCACCCACTCTTGGTTGAGCACTTTCCAGACACTTAAGAATGATGATGATTTCTCCAGGCATTTAACAATCTGCAGAATAGCAAATACTGTGCGGGCAGAGGAAGAGGAATAATAACGAATAGTTTTCACTCATTGTGTGCAGAAGTTAGTTCACACAGTGTGGTATGGTGGAAATAGACCTTTGGTGCCAGAATAGGTACTTTGTTACTTGGACAAAAAGAAAACACCGAACTGACTGGATGAGAATCTAGCAAACAAATAGATGGAGTGATATGGACCAGGAACAGAGAGAATACAGACCTTGAGAAAAGAGAACAAAAACAGAAAGGGGAAGAGTTTGAATGTAGAGACAAGAAGCTTAAATCTGATATCAGTAAAATCAAGGAACAAGAATTACAAAATCAAACCAAAAGACAAGAAAAACAGTCTTATAGCAGTATTTTTAATGTTTAAAGGAGACTTCATGTGACACATTATGACCTAGATGTTATTATCACTGCTGCAGCTGGCAAGACAGTTAATATACCATCATTGTTTATTCTCTAATTGTTTCCTGTACTGGAAAGATGCCATTAGCTGTTAGGGAGGTTCCTTCTTTGTGTGGCTATGTTCTGTCTGCTTAGCCTAGCATCTACTGGGTTTAAAATTTTATGCCAAACATTTCACATGGGAAAAAAACTAAATTAAAACAAGGGAAGTACAATTGTGTGGTGGAATGATCCCCGTCAGTCCTGCTTACATCAAAAAGGCTCATGTTAAACAAGACATGAATCATGTTAATGAGTTGTGTGGGCAGCTATGTGATCACATTTTCAATCACAAGTTTAAGTAGATTTTATGCTGTAGAACATTAGGTTAAGTTAATCTTAAATAATTCTCCTCTCAATCATTTATAACTTGTATATCCTCTGAAATATGCCTCATTTGATGTAGTTCAGTGAATTTTTGTCTTTTAATATTTGTGATTCTCTTCTGACATCGTTACCATTTATTTAGATCTGACTGGAAATGCTGAGTACTGTGAATAATATTCCTAGTATTCCTAGAACTATATTATTCCTGCCTGAGGATACAGGGCCTCTTTGAATGCAGCCTCGAACATCATTAAACTGTTTTCTAGACCGTTATATATTGAACTGCTGTCAGATTTGCAGTATCTCTTTCCCTTCAGTTTCTTGTTCATTCTTGTTTTGCAGCTTTCTCCCTCAGATTGTTTTCCCACTAAATGTGTTAACTGCCATTTTTCCTATTTGAGTCTTGTGATACTGATGAGTCAAAGTCTCAGTGTAAGTAAAACAGAACAACCATTCTGAAAGCAGTAATCTGGGCTGATTTATACCAGCTGAAATTTTGTCCCCATGTTTCTGCTCCTGTCACTATTATTAGAATTATGGGAACGCCCAGATGTATTAACTGCCTTTCCAATACAATGATACAGCCCAATCCTTGCCCCAGAGAACTAGCAGTATTGAGAGAGAAATAAAACAGAAGTCACCAAGTCAACTGAATTTAGTATATTTTTTTCTTGCTCTTAAGAATTTATCAAGGAGGACATAGTTCAGGACAGTCTGTGCATACCATGAGCTTGCTCTTCTTTAAGACCCCAAGATACTCCTCTTAGTGCAGTTTAACACTATGGTAATTAATAGTACATTTTGAGCCTGCTCTTTATCGCCTCTTTGGATTGTTGTATCCAAACTGATTTAGCTGAATGCATTAGTATGTGTTCAAAAGAATTAACACTAAACAATTTATGTGACTGGAAAAGTCTTCCAAGACTGTTAATTCTCTGTATTTTTGCGGTTATACGAAACATACTTGCGTTTCTAAAAGTGGTGGGTTGTATTTTGCTGGGTTTGCTTTCTTTTTCTTTTTTTTTTTTTACTTAAACCCTTGTTATTGTTTATTGCTTATAAACATCTCAGTTTGCAGCACCAGAGATTTGGAACTAGCTGCACGGATCTTTATGTGGTACATGTGTGTGTGCATCTGTCTGTCAGTTCTCATACACTGCTGAGTCTCTCATCTTTTTCAGACTTGCTGATCCAATTGAATGTGAATGACTGTGGGATAGAAATCTCACAGCTATGTTTCATACAAATTTCATTAAAATCAGGAGCCATACATCTGGGAAGGGGGTTCAACTACTGTTTCCATTAAGGCAAAGGCTGCAGCATGAGGCTACTCCTAATTAGACAGCACAAAATCAACACAAGAATGCCCAGACCCATGAAGGGAGGCATAATTTGGGGTATGCTTTATATTAGATGCTGTAAGACAGATTCACAGGAAATGAGCTTCATTACCTCCTCTGGTCGCACAATGAACATGTTTTTGCTTGCAACATTTGTTCCATTACTGTGCTAGGGATGGGTGTTAGATACAGGGATGGTAAGTGCCAGGAACATTCTTTCTGTTTTTGAAGATCATTAATATATCTGCTTTTCTTCAAAGTACTACACTACCTCTCTGCTTTTAATCACTAACAGCCCAAACTTAGCTGCTACTGACTAAAACTCTCAGGCAATCATTGTCCTTACTGACAAGGTGTACACATTGAGATTTTCTAATTTAAAACTACTATTTTATTGTACAGGTAATACTTTGTGTATGGTGTTCATATTGTAGATGTGGAAAGAAGGAGATACTGCTTCAGTCTGTGACTTATGGAAAAGCACTTTCTCTGTCAGTGTTGACTTTCTTCGTGGGCAAGACAGAGTTAATGCTGTCCTGCCTCCTCAGAAAATTGTGCACAAGAATTAACTCACTATTAATTTACAGAAATTTTAGCTAAAACGTCTTACAGCATTTTTACTATTTTTCAGATTTGTAGCCCTAGAGACTTGTTAGGGTAGCAAATGTCTCGTCAACATCAAGTTAAATCTGCCAGCCTGGGAACTGTAATCGAGAACTTTTCACTTGAAGCAGAAATAGTTGTCGGGTGCTACCTGCTTCAGGACTGCATCTGTCAGGGTTTGTCTAGGCTTCTGCTCTCCCTAGACCCTTAGCCTCCAGAATCCTGAGGGATAAGGTCTGTCTCCTATGTTTTGGATGTGCTGAAAACTCTTCCCAACCCTTCCTTTGTGTGGTCAGGCTCTGCTTTCCCCGGCCGTCCTCTTTATTTGCACAGTAGCTTCTCCTGGTTTCCTGTCCTGTCCCCATGGAGTTCACAGAAGGGCAGTATACTTTGTAGGCAAATCGAGAAGCCATGGTCCATGTCAGCTTCCAGTCTGCCCATCCTTGCCTGGAAGACAGCCAGAATCTCAGCACAGTATGGAGACAAAGGCCTTTTTGGAAGTCTGTAACCCCCAAGAAAAACATCCATGACCTTTCTTTAGGCAGGTTTCAGCACAGTTTTTGCTGATCAGGCTTTGTTAGAGCATCCATGCATGGTGTTTCTTCAGAGTCGTGGACCTCCTTGCCGGTGCATATTAACACAGGGAAAGGGTTATGACTGTATGCATTGTGGACTCCAGGATCTTAGTGATTTTAGTAACAAGAAAAAGAACTTACAGGAAAAATGCATTATATCAAAAGAACTTACAGGAAAGATGGATAATACCATTTCACAGTGGAATGTCACTACTCAATCAGAAGTGCGTGCAGTGACTTGAGGGTCTCCATCCCAAACCTATGATGTGTCAGGCTCTGAGATACAAGAGACTAAACCAAGTTCCATTTTAGTTTTTTTTCTGGGGAGAGGTGGAGTGTGACTGCTATTTTCCAGACTTCTGCACTTGTACTAGCTTCCTAATTCAGAATCTGGAAGCTGCAATCAAGGTAGAGCTTCAGGGAAGGGAGTGGTTAAGAAGGATTGGGAGCTCAAGGGCGTCTTGTCAGTGAGCTCTAGTTAGGAAACAGGCCTGTTTTGGCTCCTGCACTTCCTTTTCTCCCTAGAGCTCTGCCTGTCAGAAACGCCTTCCCACACACCACTGCTCTGCCATTTGCCAGAGAATTGCGGGGGAGAGGGGCTTTTCCTGTCTGTGTGCTGAGACTCAGCCAGCTCTCAGACTGTGGTTTTCTCTGGAGCCTGGAGCCCATTTGCTGTGGCTTTGTGTATTTTCCACCCGAGGAGAAACTGAGGACAAACTCAGTGAAGGGCGCTGCTCCCAGGGTCACGCTGAGGGCTCAGCTCTTCCCCTTATCTCCTATCACTGACCTCTGGATGCCAAATTACAAAGCTGTGGTATTGCCTCTGTGCTGGGAATCTGACTGACTTTGAGGAAAGACAAAGCACAACTCCCAGCAGGTTGCTCCTTTCTGAAGAGAGTTCAGCTGTCTGCAGAGCTCCCATAGGGGAAACATTCTCCACTCCCTGCTTTGCCAGTCCACTGCTCAGTTCTCCAGTGTCTCATAACATGCAGATCCTTTTGTTTCCTGTGTCAAATTTCCAACATACTTACTCTCCCACATGCTACTGCAATAGAAATATTTTCTGTTCCCTGGTATTACTGGGGATTTCCTTTTTGTCAGTGGTGGACTTAAAGTTCCTTTTTCAGAAGAAGGTAGCCTAGAGGTTTTCTGTTATTCCAAGCACCTACACAGTTAGACCAAATAAGTGGTGCTGTATCATCTTCCCCATAACCTCTGTCCTAGAACCGTGTCTCAGTCCCACCTCCCACATAAAGAATAATATAGCGAGATAATGCAGAAAGTCAGTGTAATAATATCTTTACTTCCTTGTGGATGGGAGCCCACTGCAAGATTAGATTGAGGATTGGGCCTCTTGTGTTTTAATCCAGAATAGCAGAATTCTGTGGCAGTAGTGAAGTTCTGCCTTCCTAGAAGCTAGTCCTGGCTTCCAAGGGCATAAAATTCAGCTCTGAAAACTACTTTACTGACTTAACAACTTAACTCTTTGTGTGTGGGACTTTCCCTGGAGCCCTGGGGTTGCCTTCACCAAGCAGATATTATCCCTCACAAAAATGTCACCCACCTCCATCAGCATTCTCAGCAATGTTCACAGAGGTAATCACCAATTACTATGGGATTTTTTCTTTTTTTCTTTTTTTACCCAGGCTGCTTTTGCCAACTACTCACAATCCAGCACCAGTCATATATCTATGCCAGCTGGCTCTGATGCCCGCAAGACATCAAGTGCCACTTGTAGTATCCAGAAGGCAGCCAGTTTGCACAAAGTGATGCCATCCCAGAGTACAGCTCCTCAGCTGGTTCCAAAGCCTCCAACAAACCACAGACAGGCAGTGATCAGAAAGGCTGCAGCCCAGAGGATTTCCAAGTAAGTTTTCTCTTCCATCCACGATAGGGAGTTGGCACTGGTTCCCTTGAAAATGAAAACTGGAGAAGCAACTGTCTACATCTAACTCTGACAGATGTTTTTGACTGTGCTGCCCAGGATAAATCTCAGAATAACCTGAGGTGTACATACTGAAATAAGCATTGCACTATGTTGCAGTTGTGTGTTTCACAAGGGTGTGGAGGGTAACTGTAGCATCATACAAAGGTAAGGACATAGGAACTGTCGGATTGATCCCAGAGTGGGATTCAGTAATGTAAATACAGGTTGCTAGTGGCATTTTAGATGCCCAGGGCTATTCCACCTGACCTCCAGCTGCTGTTCCAGATGAGTACAGGTCTTCTGTAGATCTTGTGTTGTATCACTGTATGTCAGTCCCATGCAGATGTCTCAAGTAACTTGAGAGCACCAATTATGGTACATCTATGTTTAGGCACTTCAGTCACTCCCTCTGTCTAATCTTTGATGGGGGCTAGAATCTGGTGGGTCAGGAGAGGGTGCCAAAAAAAAAGCCAAAACAAAGCAATCCAATACTATTAACAAGATAATCTGCCCTTGAGCCAAGTTTTTCCATAAATTTAACACACAATGTTGGGTTTAGGCCTTCAAGCACAAGTGTTTATTTCATTTGAAATGTTTATATTTTGCCTGATGTAATGATAGCTTTTCTCATTAACTGTAGAAATCCTTCTTTTAACTTTTAGTAAGCTTTTAGTTATATAGTGCTTGCTATTCTAAGGTAAGTGGATGGATTTGACAGTTATCTTTAAAAACAAATGTTATCTTTAAAAACAAACAAAAATATTCACCTTGAAATGTTGCTTACTGATTGTAAGTTTCCTTCCTTTCCATTTCTTGGTATGTCTTCTCTTTTGTGCATTAGGAGAAAATGTGAGCAAGACTTCAGGGTTTTCATCTTCCTCAACTCTCTGTTTATCTCCTCTTAAATGGCAGAACTGCTTTAGTTTAAATCCATCATCAGGTTTTTCCTCATATATCCTCAGACTTGTTTCATCCTGAAAAATTGCTTTCATAACTTCCTTCCTTGTACTTACTCTACAGCCAGAAGAGTTGTAAAACTTTCAGAGCAAGCTCCTGTGAGGTTTCCTGATCCTGTTTTCAGTTCCTGTTTAAAGAGAGAAGTTTTAGTTTTAGATTACTGATGAAAGACACCTTATGAAGATGCAGTCAGTGAGTGTGAATCAAATCTGGAACTGCAAGGCATATTTAAGGAACTTGGACAGAATTGCTTTGGGGAAGTTTGTGTATTTGCTGCCTGTACTCTTGCTATCTTAAGAGATAGCACACAGAATTAATCCCCCCAAAACTATTTAAAAAGAAAACAAGATGTTAGTACATTTTGTCAACTCAGCAAATGCAGATGTGAGCATCAGGTCTGGCAGGTGTGTTCTGGTAGGTTTGCTATCTGATTTCTTTCATGTTGGGTGGCTCTTGTTAGTACAGGTGACAGGCTGTGTCAGTGGGATTCTCTGCTGGGCAGCAGGGATGTGTATTTGAAGATGCCGGTGTGCTGTGCTCACTTCTTGGCAAAGGAAATGTTTATCCTTGTGAGATGGAATTGCAGCTCCTTGGACAGACTTTACTTTGGTGCATTTTTGTGGTTTCTGCTCTGTGACAGGCAGGAGTGTGGGAAAACCGGAAAAAGTTCAGCACCAAAAATGCACAGAAGGGGGGGAAAAAAGCGAAAAATTCCTTCAGAATTTCAGGAGACTAATCCAAGTATTGAAGGCTGCAAGGAGCCGCTCCGGAAATATTTTCCAAGTTGCCTTTCAGTCTCCAGAACAAGGCTCCAAACCCATTCTTGCCATTCATGGGATCTTGCAGTAACATTTTTTCACTTACATGGAAAACAGCAATGGCTAGCTATATTTCCAGCATACTGAGAGCTGATCCTTTAAAAACTGCTGTGTCTCAGACTAATTTATTGTTGTCAGGGAAAGACCAGATACGCATCTGCAGAGAGGAGTGAATGGAGAAAAGCCTCTGTGTCAAAGGAATATAGACTAGAGAAGAAAAAGATGACTTGCATGCTCCAGCCTGTTTTCTACAGTCCCTGATAATTTTGTACAAAGTATTCTCAGACACAATGTGTAGTCTGCTTTCATAAAATTCCAGTGGTAGAAACTCTCCTGTGTGCTATAAAAGTCTATTTAAGAATCTAGACAACCTTTCTATTAGCTAGTTTCTCCTGACGTGCTAGCTGAATTTTTTCTTTGTTTCAGCCTGTTGTACCTTGTTCTTCCTTCCTGAACCCTAAACACTTTCTCATGTAAATACTTTCCATCTTCTAAATATCCTTTAACTTTTTGGAGTAACCTAATTTCGCTTAGACTTGTTGGGGTTTTGTTAACCTCAGATAGTAGTTCTACCTGCCAAGTCCTTAATTGTCTTGAATTTACTTATTTTCTTCAGTTTGTCAGAGTGCTTGGACTGTGGCATCCAAAATTGTACTTTTCGAGTGTGAGACTACCATATCCTTAGGTTATGACATGGCAAATATCCCTCTCCATAACATCTTCTTGGCTGCTCCATTTGTCTGTCAGGTCACTTTTGATTTGCTGCCTTCTCTCACCCGCTAATACTTCTTGGCTGTTTTCCTGATCTCTTCCCTCGAAGAGGATGTTAGGGCTATGTATTATTTCTATGAGACTCACTGAAAGTAATCCCATTCTGTTGTTAAAGCTCTCATGTCTCTTTTTTTTCCCCCATGTATTTCAGTAAGGCAGACCTTATTTCTGTTTGCTCTTGTGCTGCTTGGCTTTTGTTTCACATCGTAATAAAAATCATCTTTTTAAAGTTGGTTCTAGAATTTCTTCAGAGACAGGACTGTGATGACAAAACTAAAATCAGCTTTGTCTGTTTGACCTATCTCCTTCTCGCATGCGTTATCAATTCTCTCCCCAGCCAGCACACATGGCTTCCAGAACAGGAAGAAACAAGAAGTAGAAAACTCAACTACTAACAGAATGAGATGCTAAAGATGGACATTACTGACTAATTCAAACACTGTCTAGTAATGTGGACACTTCCCTGGTTGAAACATAAGGAAAAAAGTAATGGAACAGCCAGACAATTCAGTCTTGTCTTTTCAGTTCTTGGCTTCTCTTGTTTTTGTAAAAGGTGGTAGGTTGACTTTATAATGGATTGTGTCCAAAGCAGACTCCTTGCTTAAACTAACAGAGTGGAAAGCTGGGGCCTATATTAAGGTGTGGAAAAAGACTGACTGGGAGAAATGGTTTAGTATTCAGCTCTATGCTGAAATATAGTCCCATAAAATGGTCTCGCAGGACTGCATAGTTTTGATTAAATGTGCTCATATCACTAATAGATAGTTTTTGAACAGCAAACACAACAAGCTCTTTTTTCTTTCCCAGAGTCAGACTGGGTCTTTCCCACTGCTCTTGTTGCTGCTACTATTGACAGGTCTGTGAACCATGAAGAGACCTGAGATAGAGATCACATACACAGTATTTATAAGCTATGGAATGAAGCAGATGTCCCTGGAAGCAGTATTTGGTGTATGGAATCTTTGCATTACAGATGACAACATGCAAAGTAGAAAAATATATTAGCTCAACTATTCACCAGAGTGAACTGGTACAGGTGGTAGATGAAAAATCTTTCTGCTTTTAGGAATGACTAAGTTGTAATAAATGCACATTTCTGTGCTATCATTCACATAGTAGCTTTTCAGAAACCTCTCTGTGACAGCATCAAGAAGAGCAAGGCTTTGAACAACCTGTGAACAGAACCATCAGTCAAAGAAAACATCTCAGAAAAATTGATCTGTCAATATTAGACCACTGTATATAAGCAGAGGAAATGCTAGGTAGAGAAAAGGAGCATATTGTTCAAGATGTTTTCAAAGAGAGACCAAGAAGATCACCATGTTTACCAGCAGTAGACTGGAACATTACAAACTATTGGCGATATTGATCAGCATGGCATAATTTCTTGTACTGAACATCTCCGTAAATGTCATAACAACTCTATTCAGGAAGCCTTTTGAAATAAATATTCCTTTCAAGTCCTGCCACCAAAGCACAAAAATCTTTCTACCTTGTTCTCTCTTATTTTACATGGTGCCAGCAGTAGCAGAGCCAGAGTTCTTCTCTAATGTAACTAGTATAGAAATAGGGTGGAGGGGATGCATTTCTCCAGGGTTCAGGAAATCTGTCCCAGAGTGGGGAGGAGTCCTGACTGCAATTGGATACAGAAGTAGCCAGCTTTTCTAGGATGCACTGGCCAAGCGTAGCGAATGTGCCAAAAGTAGATGGTGATCACAGAGCGAGGCCTGTGAAACACTCTGGTTCTGTTTTGTATCCTGTCCTGCCCATGTGTGAAGTGTCTTAAGTGGGCCGGATACATCACACACATAAGCTGAGTGCCCACTGAAAACAGGACAGGGAGCAGAACACACATGGAACAGTTACTGGAACCCCTTTGACTGTTTTGCTGCTGCTGTACTGCAGCACGCTTGTTTTTTCAGCTCCCGAATATCTGGGTTAATCAGGCTGCCTGACCCTTAGACATTTTTGGCAGTGAAAGCAGTACATGTGAGAGACATGCCTTGATTTAACACCCTGACACAGCTGGGCTCACTGGACCTGCAGCTCGTAGCCCTTGGCTAGCCTCGGATCATACACGCAGATACGCACGCAGGGGTACCCCACCCAAGAACAGCAAAGAAGAACAAGCCTCCCTGGCTCTGGGTCTTTACATCTGTTGCTGTCCTCTTGTCGAACCTGGGCTTTTTGTGATGTGAATGTGTTAGTGTCAGATCTGTCTGGTTCCGCTGGACTTTTAGATGCATCTGTAGCATCCCAGAAATAGGTTGTTAAAACAAAGGTGTTCAAAATTCAGTCAAAAAAGTATTTATCTTTCACCTGTGGAACAGAATTTGCAGTCCAAGGCTAGGCAGCTTAGTGCTAGTCTAGTACCTAAATTAAGGAAGCCAGTATCAGTTTCAAGGAGGAGTTAGCTGTATAGGAGATAGAAAAGAGCAGTGACAGATATTTGAATGGAGGGGACAGTTGGGATGCTGTTTTTGTTAGCATTGAAGAAGAAACGATAACAGTTGATTGCATTGGAGAAGTGGAAGGAAAAACAACACAGACATTAGAAGTAGGAAACTGAGAAAAGGCAGTAGGATTTCAACCAACCCAAGGAGGAAGAAAGTGGAAAGGGATTAACTCAGTTTAAACAGTAAGTATGTTCTGGCACTGAAGCTTCCATCAGGACAGCACAGAGAGTACGAGAGAGTGAGGTTAGCATGGTGGGAGATCCGAGGAGCAGAGCTGAGAATGAGCTCTCAGAATGAGATGACTGTTGAAACTGCAAGAATCAAGATATATTGTGGGCAGGCAGAGAAGAAGGGCAGGTCTGTAGAGGTAAAGAAATTCTCTGAACAATAAGGTAGAAGTGTGACTATTCCCTGTTTTGCTTTTCTGTTGTTGTACTTGATGGCATTCTTGATGACACTCAACTTGCATTCTACCTACAGAAGGGTGAGCTGAATTTGGCTGTCAGCTGTGCTGTGTTAACAAAGTGGGTAAACTAATTATGAGAATGGAACCTCTATGTAAGAAGCATAAAGATCTGTCTGGATTCTCAGCTCCCAGAAGGACCATGCAATGTCAGCACAAAAAACCCCATACATACAGATCCAAAATTCTCTCCAAGAGACAATAAACATAGAAACAGGCACCTCATTTGACAATAGCATTTCCAGTTACGGCTGACTGAAGTAAGGGGTTGTGGTATGTAGATATATCTGCATCCCTCTTCCTTCATGTACGGACTCCAATTTATTTCACTGAAATCCAGCTGAGATAAAATTCAGGAGTCCCTCACAGACCTCTTAGCTGTCAGAAACACCTGGGTTACTGGCAACTTGCTGACCTTGAAATCTGGTTGCAAAAGGTTTCAGATAAAGCCATAGAATCTGCACACGTTTAAACAGTGAATTACAATTTAAACAGTGAATAACAGTCTGTTAGTTGTCAGGGCATCCCGTGGGGATTGGAGATCATGGTGCTCTTCTGGGGAAGAGCTGACAGCAGCTGTAACACTGCAGAGCTGAATGAGTGAAGAAGGACTCTGGCAGAGATTAGTGTACACACAGAAGTCTGGAGTGATCAGAAATGAGTTGGGCAGGAAGAAAGAAAAGCAAGGAAGAATAAGGGAGGAGAGGACAAACCAGGAATAGATGGATAATTGTATAGATTTTTAAGGACAGAATAGATGCTTGCAGCTGTAGGAATAGATGGATAATTGTATAGATTTTTAAGGACAGAATAGATGCTTGCAGCTGTATGGCTTGCCCTTCCCTTGTGAGTAGACCAAATTTTTATGTAGGAGAACATGGTCTCGATTTGGTAATGAATCTTTGTAAATTAAAGTAAGTGCAGTTGTAGCCTGCAAAACATAGTTTTGCTGTAACCCAAGTGCTGAGATCAATGCAGAAGGATTTGCATAAAGTGTCTACTTGAGGAATGGCACTGGATTTCTGGAAATTAGATTCATCCCATGTGTCTCAGTTTCCAAGATAAGCGAGAAATCTTGGCTAAATGAGCTCTCTCTGCTGAGGCAAGATGCAAAGATTTAACTCTTGAATTTAGCATGTTTTGACAGCGTGTGCATTTCTGTGCAACGGTTGCTTAATCACTTTAATTCAAATGATTTGACTAAGATGACCACAGCATTATTAGTTGAGATGTATGTTGGTGGTCCAATACAGTTTACTGTCTTCTTTATTCCCCAGAATCAGCTTCCAAGGAACATGAGACAATTAAGTGTTTTAGTCACATAGAAGTTTTCCTGGTGGCTTGACTGTTCATTTGTCTTGCTCTGCTTTTTTGGAGTCAGTTGTTGTCACTGCCTTTTTCATACCATGTTCAGGCACAGCTTCATGGTTACAATCCCAGTGAGATTATGTAAACTAGGAGAATTCTCATTTTTTTGTTTGAGACTTTTATTCTTCCTTGCTATATCACTTCTTATCTCTGTCTAATTTTGTGGTTTTACCCCTTAGGGTGACTTCCACTGAAAAGCAACTGAATGGATTCCAGAACAGCCTTCACAGTGCTGCATCCTGTGAGCCAGGGACATATTCCACAGGTGAGTGACAGTGCCAAAGACCATGAAAGTGGGGGTGGGCATGCTGGGATGCTTTCATCTTTTTCAAGAGCTGGCAGAGAAAAAACTTTCTCATCAAGAAGAAACACAGCTGCCTCCTCTGCATGTAGTGGTTCCTAGGTAACAGTCTGGGTTCAGCTGTGCAGGGAATTTATACCCCCTGGGATTAAAAAGACTAAACAGAAGGGAGCAAGGCTGAGTTTCATAGAGTTGGAAGACCCCTTAAAATGTGGCGGGGGGAAAAAAAAGTGCCTTGGCTAAAATGGTTCCTTTTTGCTTTAGACTTTGGCTCAAGATGCTCTGTTGTTTAAGCTTGGCCTGTAATAAAGGGCCAGGACATTCTTTACATTTTTCTTTGGTCTTGCAGAAAAGCTCTTAGTTCAGAAAGACATAGCTGAAAGTTGTGAATCAGCTGCATAGTGAAGTCAATGAGTAGAGGTGAAAGTGTCCGATAGAAAATGACTGAAAATTACAAAATCAAATCTTCATCATTCCCTAGTGGCTAATGAATTCAAACAGGTTTATCTGCTATTAAGTTCTCAGCAAATGAAGGCTCAATCAATTTTTCATTGATGCAGACCTACTGGCAGGTAGAGCATAGTCTTGATAAACCTGTACTACCCACGGCTCAGAGTAATTTGTGATAATGCTGTAATGGAATATAAGGACAGATTATGTTCTAGAATGCTTTGAAAAAAGATGTTTCTGGCCTTCTGTTTTGCAATGAAACTGTGAAAACATGACTTGAGTGTCACTAATGCAGTGATCTCTGTGTTTCCAGAGGCTGAAAGAAAAGTTCATGGAGGGGTGAACTACCCAGTTCATCTCTTGGATATTTATCTCTGAAACTTAAAAGATGACATTTCCATTATTAATGTCAGTGGTTTTTTTGCTGATCCTCTAGCACAAACATTCAGCTAGTGCACTTAACGTACAGTTCCAAACTGCCTCCCTCACTTTACCACCTGCCAAAAACTCCAGTTATCCTACCAGAAATTTTAAAGGGTGAGTGGCCATAGTCAATATAAAACACCCTATGGTACATTGGAATGTGACAGTGTACTCTGGCGTATAATGGGATTATCAAAATAAATAAAATTATATCAACCCTGTGGTATATGTATAGCTGAATTAAAGGTTTTGGTCTACTGTATAGTGCAAGTTAAATTTTTAGTACAGTATATAAAGCAAGGTTACAGATAAATTTAAAAGTAAATGTAAAAATCAAGTTCTTACTATATTGGCCAAACTGTTTTGGTGAGCAGACTTACATGAAGGTGTTTATGTGCTGAATTCTGCTTTCTTTTTTGCATTTTTGAGAGCACTGTTACAGTTGCCACCCTGTAATTTTAACCTTTCCAGGAGAATCATTCCGTCTCCTCTGGATGCTGTTGTTATGTGTGTCCATGATAACTGTAGGTAGCATTTTGCTATTCTTCCCCACTTCTGTGAATACTTACTCAGTGCATGCATGAGGATGGTTGGTAGTATCAATGATGGAATGCAACAGCCAGAGCTGGAGGAATAATACAGGCTAGATAACAACTGTAAAGTTCAGGGTAGTCACTTCTCTGTGAATACTTGTAATCCAGTGAGAACTCAGAACTTCAGCTCACGTTTCCTTCTGTAGAACTGGTCCAGCTGCACTGTGCTAAACTACCCTCTCTGAAGCTGAAACATAGGGTTAGCCTGCTATTTAGCTAAGAGTATCAGAGCTTAGGTAAAGCCCAAGTTTGGCTAGGGGTAGGCTAGTAGAAGCATGGTGGGTGGGTCGCTCAGAGCTTCCTTGCTGCTAAAAGAGGTGCATAGCTCCAAGAACAGTGTTAAACATTGTGGTGATTAAACTAACTTGAGCGAGATGTTTGTTCTTGGAAACTGGGGAATGATATTTTCTTCAGCTTTGCACCAAGCCACTGGTATGCGTCAGAGGTTGCTGTGCCCAGTTTATGTGTCTCAGAAACTACTCTGGTCCTTGCTGCAGGAACAGCTGTTTTTCTTCTTCACTCTCTCCATTGATTGCTTACACTAGGGCCCCGATTTCCTCTCAGCAGCAGTTTACTTGGGGTTACTGTTTCACATGTATTTAGTATCCTAGATACCAACTAGAGAGGTTGGACACACAAGTCATAAAGCAAATCACAGAATAAATTGCAAGCATTTAAAGATAGAAGGCTGTGAAAAACTGCAGATATAAAAGAGGAATCAGGCAGAACCTCTATATAAAGATGTACACACGAATGTTCAAAAACGTCTGAGAAGTTTGAACAGACCTCCTCTAACAAACTACCTGAGAATAGTTATGGGGCTCTGTGGAGAAGAAGCATAAACATGTCACAAGTGATCTTAGCTCAAGCCAGGATGATGCTCAGTGGAAGAGACAATCAGCCAGTATGGAAACTTTTAACAAGACTGTCCAGAAGACATTTCAGTAGTGGTTAGTGCTGCAACTGTAGAACAGCAGCTGTAGACGCTGTTGTGCGGTAGGCTTAGGCTCTTGAGAACAGATCCTTTGAAATAAAAGGAAAAACAAAAGTCAGCATTACTGTGAAGTAGCTCAGGATTCTGAAACAAGCCACCAGTACAATGAAAGTAGCCTCGTCCTCATTTCATGGAGAGGCAGAAGTTGTGTGAGCTGTCTGTCACTGGTGTAATGAGAGAGAAAGCAGAGAGCCTCATGACTCAAGGTAGCAACTGAAGGTTATTTGTAGTGTCTGAAGAGACAGGTTCTTACCAAAATTTGTGAAAGTTTAGCAGGATTTATTCTAATAAAGAAATACTAAGAATTACTACCTCTAGGGAACATTCAGAATGCTTGTGACCTGATTTTTCACCGAAGTTAAACACCCAGCCACTAGTGGGTTTTTGAAAATACAGCCAATTATCACATTGCTTTTTCTATTCTGTGTTAACTTTAAGGGTCCCTCAGCATTACAGCAATTGTTTCCTGTTTCATGGAATTTAGCAATTAAATTAATATTATTGAAACAGGGTGATTTTGAATTAAGGAATCAGTTCTCTTTTCAAAGTCTTCTTGGGAATATAGCTAAGTAAGTACTGTGGTTGGTGGTTGAGGTTGTCTTTAGGAGGCTGTGCTTGAGTTCAAATGATGGTCAGGCTAGTCATTTTTGTTTTCCTGTATATTTTAAGAATGTAAGGTGTTTGGAGACATTTTGCCATGTTTTGCTGGTTTATTTTCCATTCCTCTCTAGTGGCACTAGGTAAATAGTGTGTGAATGTGTTTTCTCTAGAAAGTGAAGGTCTAGATTAAAAAGATGTCATTTTTCCACCACAATTTAGCTTTTGAACAAGCTGGCAAGAAACATCAAGAAATTTTTGTAGTTATGTGTCAATCTCAAAGTTAAAAATTAATTGTATTTATTATTTTTCATTTTTGAAAATGCTAACGCAAGGGAGATCTTGGGGAGACTAGAGGATGAAGAGCACTTTATGAAAATATAACAGCATAGTCTCAAGCAGCTTCTCTGTTCCTGAACTGGATTCTTGTCTGCAAGAGCCTGGAGATAGGAACAATATGAAAGTAAAATTAACCCCTCAGTGCAGCTATAGAGTAGACGCTCAAGTTGATTTTATTTGGTTTGGTTTGATTTCCAAAGGTAACAGCAACTGTTGAGTTGCTGTGTAAGTGACACCTGTGTTAAAGAACAGGCTTTTCTCCTTTATTTGCTGCCAGCTTCTTGAGAGTTTGTGACATTTTTATTTTGAAAGCTTCAGAAGACAGAACACCTCTGGGGTTCTCTTTTACTATGACAAAACCATAATATACTAATAAACTGTATAATTTATACAAACAAATATGAATCATGATTAAAACTGAGCAAGACTGATGCCTGGCTCCAAACTTGACAGGACCTTTTACTTTCCATCATCAGACTGATTAACAGTAATGCAGTTTTATTGTGCTGATGTTTATATTATTAGTGTCCACATAACTTTTCCACTGTGACTGCTGAGAGGACAAAAAACCATTAGAATTGGAGTAGGTAAAAATTAATAATATGCATTTCAAGTTTGACGGTAAAGACCGCTAATTCATGCAAAGTCTTGGATCTCTACCTAGTCTGGTTGAAAACATGAGTCCAAAATGAATTTTTTTGTGTTTTGGTTCTCTTGAGAATGCTTGATGAACAAATCTGCAACCAGGATGAAACTTCTTGAGCTAGTTGGTACAGGCTTGATTTTATTCCCCATGATTCTCAGTTCTGTATCTGAGGTTAGTTACAGGGTGATGAACAGTTGTCTGTTTATTTTGGACATTCACCTGCCCCTGTATCTGCATGAATGCCAAGTCCTGAAAGTATGCAACTCTTTGAAATAAAGTGTGTTATCATCTGTAAGGGCTTAAAACTGGATCCTGAACTGCCAAGAGACTAGTTGAAGAATATGGGGATTAATAAGATGGTTTGGATCTAATCCATGTAGAAGGCAGGCTGCTATTCTTCATTTTCTAGTGATATCCTTCTTTAGGCTAAGGTGGAGAGCAGTGTCCGAATGCCATCCAAATATGATGAGTGTGCAAGCAGTGTGGTCCAGTATGGAGCAATGAATGGAGCCTGCTTGTAAACTAGAGACCGTAAAGAGCAGTTCTGTACTTGCTCTTCTCACCATCTAGCATGCTCCAGATTTTTTTCATTTTAAAGAAAATCTGCAAGTAGACTGTGTATTTCTGAAGTTTTTCATATCCAAGATTATTGTATGGACCTTCAAAACAAGGTCATGTTATTATATGTCTTGTTATTGGAGACCTGAAATTAGAGTTAGCACTGGAGGTGCTACGTCTTGGCTGGCTGCTGTCTACCCACTGCTTGAACATTATTCTTGAAATGCAGCCTCTTTAGATTCTTTTAGCAGGTATGCAAAAGTACAAGCTTCAAAATTGTCCTGGTCCAGGAAAAAAAACAAGGCAAGTAAACATAGCAGGCATATAAACAAAATACATGCAATCACTTCATATTTTTTGCCAGATCTGAACAAACAAAAAAAAAATTGTGGAATTCGGAGATTCTTTTATCAACCAGAATCTCGCAGCTCTCTTGGAGCATAAGGGGTGGGGATGGGATTCAAAATGTGCTGTTATCACTGTGCATGGCCTGTGTCAGACTTCCAGCCATTTGTTACAGTGGGGTGGAATTCCCAGCTGCCCAGCCTTGTCCAGGCTTCCTCAGCTTCTGCCAGGTTCCATGCAGCCTCGGAAAGCAGTAAATTGTTGAACACCAATGTGTTTATTTTTATGTTGTTACCACATTCCCAAGAGGAACCTTGACTATGATTTCAGCTGGTCTCACCACACTGTCCAAATCCTTTATCAGGAGCAGCTGGGAAAAGAAATCACTCAGGTTTCTACACAGCACATTGCTGGTACGCCTCCTCCCTCTCACTAATCCTGTTAATTCCAGTCTTCATTTGCCACCCTCCTGGTTCTCTCTGTTGTTGCTGTGACTGACTGCACAAATGGTCTTCACTTTAAAAGATGACCTTCAAATGGGCACCTCGAGTAACCTCTACCTCAGACTACTTTGACTGCTCAGGCACAAGGTATCTTACGACACAGAAGAGCAACTTTTGATGTCACCTGATTACTTATCCTAGTCCGGGAATGGAGTCGTGATGAGCTCTTCCACATAAATCCTTTCAGAACCACCTGTCTGGCTGAGAAGCTCTGGGTGGATCATTGAAGAGGGAGCTCCTGTGTGATACCCAGCACTTCGCATCAAACTTTTCTGGTGCAGCCTCTCTCCCTGCATACAGCCTTTGTCAATAGCAGTTCTTTCAGTATCTCCCTGTAATGTTGTCTCCATGCAGAGAAAGGATCATTGGGAAGCAGAATCGGTCCCTTTTATCATATTTTGGAAAGCAGCGGAGCTTGAGTTCAATCCTACTATTGTGCCTCCCTTTTTGGGAGGGCAAAGAATCAGTTACAATGGAGGATATTTAGTTGCACATTTGTTCTTACGGTTATCTTCTTAAAGCCATTGTTTTTTTCATGCATCACGAAAACATCCTGAATAAGTCTCTTACCCCTACTTGTTTTTCATAAAACTTCCACAGTTTTATGAAGAGGGCAAACAAGAAGGGGGGAAAAAAATTTAATACCCTGCTTTAGTTGATGAATCAGTCCCAGGTCAGATAATGACACACAAGCCGGTAGTACCAGATGGGCCAGAAGGGAAAGGAGAAGGGTAAAGAGACTTTCTTTTTATCCCATTTCTTTGTACTCTTTAGAGGGGCAGGGAGCCATTATCTTATGACTAACAATGAGCAAACATTGATTGAATCAGAACCTTTAAAATAGATACAAGTTATTGACAGGACATGACTATGTTTGAGTTTATCCAGTTCTGAGAAAAGTGTATATAAGTCTCATTAAGTCTCAGCAGAGTGTAAAGCACTGCCAGAAGCAGCATTCCAGGCCCTTCTCAGATGATGTTAAGAAAATAATATCCAACTCAGCCATTGCCTCTCAGATAGCCCTGAGGGTCAGTGCTCACTTCTAATCATGAGAAATGATATTTATTCCTTGTGAGAGCAACCTGCCTCTCACATCTCTACTCAACCTTTTGCCTTTGTTTTATGAAAGGAAGGAGCTTTTTCCTGTTGCTACTGACCTCATGCCACTGAAAGGACATTCCAAGTCTCAGGACTTTTCCTGAGAAAGCAGGAGAAAAAGTCTTTAGAAGTCTGCTTCCCTGTCTAAGAGCTAGAACCCAGCTTGAATTTTAGGAGCCTTTGCCTCTGACAAGCTCCGAAGCAGGATAAGTAATGATTTCAGGCAGTTGGCATTTTTGCCTGACTGGAGGCTGGGCATTGCTTGTTCTCAGTAGTGAGGCGATGGCAGACTGCCTGTGTTTCCTTGCTGTGTTGGAAATGTCATTCAAGATCAGGTGTGCAAAGACTGGGGAGAGGTTATATAATATTTTGGCTGCTTCTGTCTCACATCTGGTCCTTTGGCTTTAAACTACTTATAGAGGGGGTGACTTTGCCCATCCAAATTGGATTTTTGTTTAATCTGACATTATTTTATTGAGCCTAAAAATAGAAGCCAAAATGTGTGTGAAGAGGGTAAAACATGTGCCTGAAGTTATGAAATTAATTGTGGGGAAGAGCCAGAGAAGAGAGAGCCACAGTGAACCAAGGAGTAGAGATGTGAAAAAGAGAAATCAGAAAGAAGGCTGTCAAGTACAGAAGGGCATTAGCAATTGGGATGAGTGTGTGGCATGGTGTCTTTAACATGGGGAGCAGGAAGGCTCATGCTGACTTCCACTGGTATTTCTCTACTTGTCAATGAGTCTGCTCGCTGCTTTTTTCATGCAGGAAAACTTCTCTGGAATGAAGTTGTATGTACTGTTCATGACATACACATCACACTCCCCACACACACAGAGACGTCCACACCTCTCTCACCTCCCCACAAGAAAATTTTCATGACTTGGAACTGCTGCTTTCCATTCCCTTCCTGGTCCAGCAAGTCAGGTTGAAATTGTTCCCGAAATATGGGGGAGGGAAGGCTGGCTTTCTGTTGTCAGCTGTCCTGGCTTGCTAGTGTCAGTCACCCATGGATATAAATAAACCCCATTTATTTATTGCCTTTCTTAGTTATACTACATATTATCAAGAGAATGCTGGGCATCATTCTAGAATTAGAAATTCACTCTGGGATAAAAAAAAAATTTGAATTTGTAGGATAATCTTGGCTTTTCAGGGAGAAAGAAAGTTCCTGTTTTCAACACTAGATTCAGGAGACTTCAATATGCTGCTTAGTTCTCCCACAAACTTTCTGTGGGTAAGATGAAACAGTCCAGACTAGCTGTAAAAAATAGTAGCATGGGTCCCTGACCCAGTACTGTCATCTAGCCTTGTGCTCTTCTGTGTCGTATTCCTGCAGCTTGCAAGCACAGGAGATTAGGTGCTGGTTTGTGACCAAGGCTGTGTACATCTGTGCTGGTAAAGCCTATATGGCGCTGAATTTTAGTGTGCAGATATCTCTTAAATGACTTCACGCAGCTCCTGTGATTTTCTCGTGACTCAGAATGATATCCATAAAATGGAGGTAATCCTTTTCTTCCCACTCTGACTGTTCTGAGTTTTTGAGGTGCAGTCATGGATGACATAATAGTATATAAACATGTGGACAGACATATGGGCAGATACTTTGACACCTCCTGGCAGGCAGATAATGAAGGAGGCTCATTCTGTTCTGTGTGGTGATTCACTGCAATAACTCTTTATCACTGGAGAGAATCAACCCTTAATGTTGGCTGCTGTCAGGCATGAGGTCTTTCTCTGTTCCCCCTGCTCAACCAGAACCTCCATCTACTCAACTACAAGGAGGTGAAATGCTTGCCAGTAGCTTTGAAATGATAAGCTTCAGAGAATTGTATACATTAATATTTATTAAATTACTGAATTGGCAATGAGCTGCACTCTTGTTAAGAACTTTACATATTTACTTGTAAACATAGGAATGCCCCTCTCTATGCTGAGTCCTCAAGGTAATCATACAGGAGCTCAAGGAAAGTGATTTTATTCCAGTTTGTGAGAAAAGACAAACTGTGCTATGCATTTCTGTAGGAATAGGAAGGCTCAAACATCTTCAAAACAGGAAAATGAGGTTGAAGTTGGCTGCCTCTCTCATGTGCCTTTGTTTCCTTAATTTCAGCATATTGCCAAGGGATAAGTTTCTGGACTGGTATCCTATCTTAATGCACATGGTTGACAGTTTGGTTCCTAATTCAGTTTCCAAACTTTCTGTGCAGTGACATAGCTGGCAATTACACTTTCTAAACATCTTTCCAGATCCTCTGTGCTCTGTGATGTTTGGCTGTATGCTAGACTTTCAAGGAGAATGTATTTTTTAAAAATAGAGCAATATTTTTAATAAACAGCTCTCAACAAATGTCACTCATGTTTAGGAGCAAGCTGATGTGCCAAATACACAGGACAAGCTTTACCTACTAGATTAGCTGTAAAATGCAAACTGTCCAAAATAAACTCAGTACATTGCTAAGTGTTTTGGATTTTTCTTTTTAAAGGGCTGTCTAAGGATGTTTAAGTAAAAGTGAAGATGACATTGACATTTTCCTGTAATGTGCCTAAACAGGAAAATGCCGCAGTATGTAGAAGTCAAAACTATGTCTTTATAATAATGGGGGAAAAAATTCCTTATCCCCATTTTGTTTCTTTTAAAGGTCAACCTTTTCACACCCCTGTCTTTCCTGCACCAAGGTCCTCAGCGTGTGTTGGAGAGGGGAAGTAGACTCCCATGCAAGCAGATGAGTAGAAGACCCAAAGAAAGAGATAAAAGTATACTGATATGGGAGAAGGATTTAGAGGAGGGTGCATGTGAAGAGATGAGTCATGTGAGTCAGAAGCAAGAGTGAAGAAGATATTCTGGTGCTTAAGAGGAATACCAGGAGTACTTTTTCACACAGTAGTTTACTAAGTTAGGTTTTGTTATACTGCTCTGTGATCCTATCCATTGTGGCAGAGAGGTTGTGTGATAGGGATACCCAGGTTTCTGGTGATGGCTGAAATTTGCAGACCAGTGCAGCAGTTTTTCCCCCAAAACAGTCCTCCATGATTACTCAAAATCTATGAGTAAAACAACTTTGGTTTTTTTCCAGCTTCTGCTCGCAGAGAAGGATTAACACAGAACACCAGGTGAGGAATCCCGGGCATTGCTTCAAGTATGGGACAAAGGAAGAAGCAGCAGTGACTTCATACCATCACATTCCTGTAACGGCCAAAAAAGAGAGGAGAGGAGGCCTTGGTGAGAGGACAACCCACTGAAGAGCGTATCTAAACATCTGTGAAAGGAGATTGTGGTGATAGACCTGCAAGCTGAGGTGAATGAATGCTTCTAAAGGCTTCTGCTGCTGAGTCTTTGGGTCCCTTGCTTCCATTTCCTCCTGATCACTACCTGTGAGATCCTTCTGTAAGACGAGAGATCTTTCCTCCAGCTGTTCTTCCTAAAGTCCAGGTTTGAGCATAAAGTCTCATTTGCTCAGCCATTTCAGTCTGTTCTGGTCTGGTAACAGCCAAGATTCCATACTTTCATCACATGACAACCATCAGCAGAGAAAAATATTAGAACATGCAACTGGAAATGTCTGTGTTGGTTGCCATCTTGAATTTTGGCACAGAGCCATATAAATGATCCGTTTAAATAAAGTAATTTCATTTGTTTGTTTTGGTTATAATTTCAGTTATTAATTCACACGCCCAAAATATTCACTGTTGTTCTACTGGACAGGATTTAAAATCTGTCTTTGTTTCACTGTGGGATACTTGTATTCTGTGTGGCTTATTTTGTATTTTGATTTCTGTTTGTTTAGACTTTGTAAACTTTTTTAATTGGATGATGTTTTCAGACCCAAGCTTGAACCCTAAGGCCCAGGTGGCTCTTATCAGTTACAATAGTGTCTTGGTGAAGCACTCCAGTTAAAATTTGCCTAGTGCTATGAAAATTAGTTTGCTTGTGTTAGAAAACAATGTCAGCAGCTGGAAAATGTATTGGAGAGAAGATCCATCTATCCTTAAAATGAACAGGAAGCAGCTTCAGCTCTGGCTCTTAGCTGGTGCCAGGTTAAATGAAAACTCAATATTTTGCAACTTCTGCCTTGTCCAGCCGCGAGGGATGTGATTGATAGTTCTCAAAGGTAAAAAATCTCCTGTTGCTTGTATCAGAGTCTTCAGAGATTGGATTCAACATCCTGCTTGATCTCTTTTCTTACTCCACATTCCCCTGTCATTTCTAGTTTGTATAGTCAGTGTTAAGAGATCATTCTAATGTGTTGACAGGTAGATAATGATCAACTCAAAGGGCTGACAAAAGAAACTGTATCAGAGGGAGAAGGTGTTTTCTCTTGAAATGACTGTATTCACGTTCACTCTTGGATTCCACATATTTTCTGTCACTCAAGACCAGTTAAATTGTGAGAAGGTTAAATAATTGTTCATACCTTATTAGTTTCACCATCACTCGCTTCAGGCGTGAATTCATAATACAGAACATGCATTTTTCTATTTCTGGTACACTCACACATACGACACATTGAATACTTCACTTGTCTGAAATGCAGCTCTCTGGTACAGCTGTTCCCTTCATTAGCTTATCTTTCATTTCCATTGGACAGTCGTGATCATGTTCACTTCCTTCACATTTTTGTTGGCTCATGGTTAGTGAAAGTTTAGTTGCAGAAGTTGTTACTTCAGACTTGTGCACACTCTCAGCAGCTGTGGGCTTCAAGACCTTAGGTCTGTCTTCTCACAGCCTACTTTGCTATATGTGGTATTGGCTATTGCCTCCAGCTTGGTTGGAGGGGCTATTTCCATGTGAGATTTAGCTTCAGTAAATAACAATTCCATTCCTTTCTTCCTCCCAGAGTATCTGAGCTATCCTTATTCCACTGGGTTTTATGTACAGGATTGAGTAGCTGTAGGATATACATCCTTGCGGAACTCTCATCTCTGCTTTTGTTCTCTGGTTTGTTTGTTCAGGTTATCACAGCCATTGCTGAAAACTGTAGAGAGGTTTGAAGGATAGAGATTTAGTTAGCTCAGGAAAGGTGACTGTCTTGCAGGAATCATTGTCAGAAGCAATATTCTTACATCTTTGTCAAGAAAATTACCAATTAGTGCTGGCTTATTATGAACACAGGTGAATTGTTTTGTCAGCTTTGCCAGTCTCACACCCACTCATTTTGGGATAATGATTTGAACTTGGTTACATTTTTCCTGAACTTCTTTGCATTGCATGTTAGATGTAGCCAACCCCCACATCTGTATCTGTGATGACTTAGTAGCAGTATATTAAATATCCTATCTCTAAGATTTTTTAAACATTTGGGAAAATGCACAGTGCACTCTTAAGACCCTCATTTTGAGGGGATGGATTTTGTCAGCATCAGGAGCAGTGAAGACCTGCATCCTTTTGCCTGAGAAAATTTTTCTTCTGCTTCTGACAAACAAAAAAAACCAACCCAGGAGTATCAAGACTGGCCCTTTACCTAAAGCCAAACACCTAGACCTTGAATTCCTGTTTATTCTCAGGATGTGCTCAACCAGAGCATCAAAGGACATAGCGATATTCCTTTGTCTTGAGCATCCACTGATCCCATCTCTGAACACAAATGCTGTTACACTGGGAACAAGTGCAATAGAGAATCAGGAACAAATTCCATGATTCCAGCCTTTTTCCATCCCCCTGTATTCTTCATCCGGGAGTCTGTATGCCTTTGTGCAGGGTGGGTACTGTGTACTGAAGGGTAACATGTATTTTGTCTCTTTGCAGCTCTGCTACCTCCGTGTCTGTTCCTTTCCATAAGCGTCTCAGTGCTCCAGTTAGATTCAGTGGGCAAGCATAGAACTGCTTCTCACCCATCTTGAGAGGGAAGGCATTTTACAGGAAGTGTTTTCTACTACAAGGGAGGGAAGTAGAACAGCAAACCATTTTGGATACATAATAGTTGCAATGTGTTCCTCAAGTGTGGTTTATTTTTTCTCTGTATTCATCAATGGTTCCATCAGAAGTGTCCTTCACTGCAAGAAAATTACCAATAGAAAGCCCCATCATTCAGCATCTATTTTAGTGGTGACAGTGAATAATGTAATCAAAGGATCCCCCTTTTCTGTGATGTTTATATCACTTCTAAATTACAGAGCCTGTTCTAGTGACAGAGAATCAGGCTTGTTAGTCTCGAAAGGAGTAATGTGCACATCAGAGTCTTGGAGGCTGAGGTAATGAAGAGTTCATACAGCATTTTGTGCTGTGTTTAGGTGATGAGCATACCACAACATAAAAATTAAGGGGAGGGATATTAGATTCTCTCCTTTCAGAAGAACTGACTTGTGCTCAATACATGAAGTATCAAGTTTCCTTTTAGCGTGTTTTATCTTGACCTTTAAAACAGCCTCACAAGGCATGTGAGTGCCATCAGTGGGAGATCATGTTGTGACCCTAGACAATCCACTTAGTCTTGGATGCCAGCAAGATGTACTGAAACTCCTATTCTCAAGACTAGGTATGTTTTTGGACAGTCATGATTTGCTGGAAATGCTCCTCACTATGATGCCTGCAAGGTCAACAGGTGTATCTCTGATACTGGTGCCACATCGTGGAAGGAAGTTTTGGTATCAAGACCTTTGTTTAGTGGTAGGAATCTGCTGTGCCTTTTCCTCGTGACGGATACTCTCCATATGCATGGAGTTGAATGGCTGGCAGTGCTAGACCATTATTCCTTACCTGAGGAGCTCACTGACGTACAGATGACTTTACAGAACAGACTTGGATTCTCAGCATGCATTCTCTCAGGCCTGTACCTTGTCCTAGTACAATAGTTCCAGTAATTTTGGATTATTTGCTCTAAACAAAAGTAGTCTGGGCTCCTGTTTTATTTTTTAAGGTTTAGTTGATAAAACTGCCAAGGACTTTTTTTTCTCAGTCAGCCCTATATTTGCTGATAATCCTGGGCTCACTGTTTGAATCTGAATGGGTTATTTGCTGGTGTATAAACAGTTGGATTTTTTTGGTTGCAGTAAATGGCTGATTGATCCTCTTCAAGTTTTTTCCTTTCTGAACACATTATTCCCATGGTTCTGTCATAAGTTTCTTCCAAAAGAAGCTTCTGAACTTTACTTAAATCTGGGACTGTACTTTCTTTCCTTCTAGAACCTCATGTTTCTAGAGCTGAGACATTCTTGTTTACACCAAACATTGGGAGAACCTTATTTAGTTTTACAGAACCGAGATTGCTTATACCAACAGCATAGCATTCATAGTTCTCTTCAAGCAGAAAGCCGTTAATTGGAAAAGAGATGGGCAAGGAGGCGTGTAAGGGAGAAGCTGAAAAAGGAGAAATTGTTCACAATCATGGCCACTAGAAGTAGGAGCATCAAATGAGACTAACAGATATAAGTTTCAAAGAAAAAAACCCAAAGAAAGTGGGGGGAAATGGCACCTTTTTTTCCACAATATGTATTTACTTGACCTATGGAATTTCTTGTTACAAGATGTGGATACAAAAAAGGGTATGTGGTTCAAAAAGACAAGTAGACAAATCCATGAAAAAGTAATCTGTTATGGCATATTAAATATTAAAACTGAAAAACAGGAAGTTTCTAAGACTTTTCAAATTACTATTCTGGGGAAGTCTCACAATGGGCTTTTCTGATTTTAAACTTGTCTGTCAGGCATGGGCTGTTGACCTCTGTTCAACAAGAGCTGGGCCTAGGTGGTCTTGTAGTCTGACTTTGAATGGGGTTTTTTTTGACCGTTGCAGTACAGACTACTAGAACAGCCAAGACAAAGCTACTTTCATGCCAGTGCCACGTTCCACCAGAATTCATCCTGTGGAGTTTTCTTAAGAAAAGTGTCTATTGCTGCCATGTGCCAAGTTGTCACATGCAATTTGTCTATGCTTTCACCTGGGTAGGCACTATATATTGCAGAGGCCTTCAGAATGATGAAACTTTTAAAAGAACATAAAGGACACCAAGATCAACCTCTAGACAAATTGTGATTTTGGAGGAAAGTAGGTTGCTATATGTAAGTCATCCATAATATGATCCTTGTCAATGGTTAATCGCAGAAATATGGAAAAGAAACTTTCCCCTAACTGAAGCTTTTAAGTTATTTTATTCATACACATTTCACTTCTTTCCATCTTTGTCTTCCAAAGAGCTTGAGTGCAGAGCAACTTCAAGGTGCACAACCACAGCGTGTCTTAATGAACCTGGTAACTTGTTCCTTCCCACTTTAGAACATTGCTGTCCTTTTCCAAAGAATGAAGTTTCCCTGCTGACTTAGAAATGAGCAGTTAGGAAATGCAGACTGATCTCAAAATTGTTGGATTGAGTCTTCCTTTGGAGTTGTAATGCAAGAGGACAACTCCACTGAAATGAAGGTGACAAATGACACCAAGTCTGCCCTGAGGAGTGTGCTCTATTACCTTACCAAAAAAGGATTTTACTGGCCCTCATTGAAAAGAAGTTTTCACTGCTGTTTTGAATTAAAAGGAAGGAATCACTAATCACTGTAGAGACCCTGGTATGAAGCCTTTGCCAGTGGTATTCAGTGAATCATAGTAGTTCCCAAGGGAAAAGACTATACTTCTGTACAAGTCCACGCCTACAGCACACACAGTGAGCTTGAGAAGCCTTATATTCTTCGAAAAGAAGTGGCTTCTTTATCTGACCTATCAGACAAACAAATCAAATTGGCCTTAAAAAGACCAAATTTGATGCACTTGTTAAGTATTTAGGGGCTGTTAAAAATGCATCTTTTATTAACAAAATTTTTATCATTTGTTTAGGGCAGCTGAAAGACGTGCTGTTATCTCTAAAAGCAATTTCAGCACTGTATTTGGTCTTTTCCCTTCTGCTATTCTGGGATGTGCAACAGAAGACAACCCCAGAACATTAGTTCAATTTGGTGCCCCTGCAAGAATATTTTAGAAAATCTTATTTCACCATAGTTATAGCAATGGTAAAGTCTAGTCTCCTTCCCCCACACAAAGGGGAGACAAGTTACAGTACTCAGTGTAGTTATGTTCCAAGGTCATAAAATCTCCCCCAAAAATATTTTGGGATTATTGAGCTGATCTCTATATCTTGAGTATTATCATGTCAAAAGTCAGGAGGGAGTCTTTGAAAAGTTTCTGCACTGACAAGTCAAAATGTTTGACTGTCATCACTCCCTCATTCTACTATAAAACAGGTTTTTTTCTGAGTCTAGGCAAGAAGAATGACAAGGGACTTTTTCCACACTGTTTCCAGTAATTATTGTATAGGATTTACAATTTATTAATGGTTTTCATGTGGTTTTGCCTTATTTATATGATCTCCTGAAAATGTTATGCTGTGTCAGATATATTTAATATAATATATTCAATACACCTAGGGTATGTTGATATACCATTCTTCAAGGTGCAGATGGAGAGCTGTGAATCTACTGGGATGTTGTAGGCATCCCATTAATGCCACTACTTACATTACTCATGCTTCCTGTTGCATGATGCGTCCCCCATTCAAACTGGGGTTGTCTTCCTTCCTGGAAGTGTTTTGTCTACTATTTATAATTCCAGAAATTCAGTGTGGAATATATTTTGTCTGTGATACCAGCCTGGATTTTTTTTTTCTTATCCACAGACCTACAAAACTCACGTCTCCATACGTGTAGTAAAACTCTCTTTTGAAAATTATCTAGGAATAAAGACTGGTGGCTCTTTCTGCCAAATTGTGGCCCAGTCTTTTGAATGAGGGCTTTTGCTGAAGGCAGGTAAAAT
Source organism: Oriolus oriolus (assembly GCA_013400235.1). Classification (NCBI taxonomy): domain Eukaryota; kingdom Metazoa; phylum Chordata; class Aves; order Passeriformes; family Corvidae; genus Oriolus; species Oriolus oriolus. The sequence continues at coordinate 68,114 of VXBT01012545.1, forward strand.
TGATAAAAATGAAGACAATTTAAAATGTGTATTCGGCACATTGTAACTGCTGCCACACCACACTTTCCTGAGATTTTATTGCCTTGTCTTATTTTGTTTCTCTTTGTTTGCTCTGTTTGTTTGTTTCCAGAGCACTTAGCATGGTAGTATCTAAACGAGATCTTCAGATCCTGAACCATACTTAGAGATTTTTTGTAGCAAGTCTCCTTTGAGGGAGCAGATGTCAAATTGTGTCATGCAAGGCAGCTTGTTGCGAGCTGGATGTCTCTCAGTCTCTTCTTGTGAGTCAGACTGTCTGCTACTGCTTTCCCCGACAAGTGGAGTTTCTTAAAAATCCTTGAAAACAGTGGATTTCTCCCAAGCATCTAGTCAACCTGCAAGAGGGTTTCGGCACTTCAAAAGGCCAAAGTTTTTGTTTCAAGAAAAGGGGCAGAACATGGTTACTGAGACATTCCCCAGTCATTACACTACATGCATTGCACAAATCCTGTAAGATTTGCCCCTGGCTGCACAGCAAATCTTTGTTTTGTCTGCTTCCTGAAGAGGATAATAACTTCAGGAGAAAAAAGAAATCCTTCCTGAAAAATGTCAGGAAATCTGGTTTGATATGACCCAGCTGGTTTCTTTCATCAAGTGATGTACATGCACTGGCCATGATATATTATTATAATGCCTTGTTTCTGAAACTGATGAGTGAATATCTAAACAGCTAGTGAGAAATGGCTGAGTGCTGGCAGACCAGAAAAAGGAAGTCCACTTTGCTTTCTGCAACACACCTAATGCCTACATGTTAATTATTTCCTGTGTTGGCCCCTGTGGACAGCAATGAGGTATCTTCTTCCTTTTCTTCCATCACACCTGAAGGATGGGATGCCATCCAGAGGGACCTGGACAAGCTTGAGAAGTGGGCCCATGGGAATCTCATGAGGTTTAACAAGGTCAAGTACAAGGTGCTGCACCTGGTTCATGGCAATCCCCAGTAGCAACACAGGCTGGGGGATGAACAGATCGAGAGCAGCCCTGCTGAGAAGGACTTGAGGGCGCTGGTGGATGAGAGGCTGGACATGACCCAGCAATGGGAACTCACAGCTGAGAGAGCCAATTGTATCCTGGGCTGCATCCAAAGCAGCGTGGGCAGCAGGGTGAGGGAGGGGATTCCTCTGCTCTGCTGAGACCCTACGTGCAGGGCTGTGTACAGCTCTGGGGTCCTCAGCACAGGAGGAACAGAGACTTGCTGGAGCGAGTACAGAGGAGGGGACTCCAAGATGATCAGAGGGATAGAACACCTCTCCTGTGAAGACAGGCTGAGAGAATTGGGTTTGTTCAGCCTGGAAAAGAGATGGCTTAGGGGTGACCTCACTGGGGCCTTCTGGTACCTGAAGGGAGCCTACAAGACAAAAAGTGACTTTTGACAAGATTATGTAGTGATAGGACAAGGAGGAATGGATTCAAACTGAAAGAGAATATGTCTAGGTTAGATATTAGGAAAAAGTTCTTTACTGTGAGGTTTGTGAGGCACTTGAACAGGTTGCCCAGGGAAAATGTGGATGCTAGAACCCTGGGGCTGTTCAAGGCCAGGCTGGATGGAGCTCTGAGCATCATGGTCTAATGGAAGGTGTCCCTGTCCATGGTAGAGGGTTGGAACTACATGATCTTTAAGGTCCCTTCCAACACAAAGAATTCTATGATTCAATGATCTTGCCTAGTCAGTGAAGTGGAATGAGAGACAAAGAATATCACCCTGCACAAAGATCACAGCCCTCCTGAAAGGGGAAGAAATAAGTCTTTGTCTTCAGAAGGTACCACTTGGTATTGCTTGGTTTAAATTAATAGTATCAGCATAAACCGGCATAGGGGACAGAGTTTCTGCCTGAAAGCTGTTCACTAAGTTTGCAGGATGTGGGAAACCAACAGTGGAGGGGAAGGAGGGGGCAGGGAGGAATGGTTTGCCATAAACCACAGCTGTAGAGAAACCATTATTCTGTACTAGATAGAAAGGTTCTTATCCCTAAGTGTGTTTTCCATTAAAGCATAGGCCAATACTGGAAAGGGCCCAGCTGCTTGGTTGAATGCCTTCAGACCATCTCTGCATCTTTCTAAGAAACCTAGCCCTATATAAGGGTGTTACAAAGCAGCCAAGTAACCGAGATCTTTAATCTTGGAAACTGGTGTTTCCTGGAAGCACACTATGACATCCAAAGTGCTGTACCATATTCTTTCTGAAATTATGGGTGTAAGTGGCATCTCAGATGCATTACTGTCATTTAGAGAATGGCAGCCATTAATTAACCGTTTTCATTTGCTGTATTTCTTGTTGATACACCAGAATTCATTTCTAAGACAGTCTATTTCATGAGTAAACTGTCTCATCTCTTCCCTGTTGACTTGTTGCATGATAAAGGATCTTGCATTTGTATCTGAAGCCTCTCTTCAAGAGAGGACAAGAGACACTGAGCTTTGTTGTTTCCATCCATCACTTCTGGAACTGCATAAAAAATTAACCAGGATTTAAATTTATTCCCCGTATGCAAAAGAAAATACTGGTAAAGCAGAGACCTGAAAGTCCAGGTGTTCTTTTACTAAGAGTAATTTTATACAGCTTTTGACCAATATTTTCTAGTGATTTTGAATGTAAAAAATAATAGATGTTGTTTTTAAAGAATTAGAAGGCATATTTGCATCCTTGCGCTGTATCCAAATTGCTGCTGTTATTCTAAACCACAATTAGTGTAGTTTATAGGCAGCCAGTAAGACCACAAAGTAGTATAGTTTTCCAAGTGTGTAGATACCACACTGTTGACTCCATATGTATTGAAAACTGTATTTTCATGGTTGATTTCATTGCCTTTCAATCACCTATTAGAGAAGACAAGCCAGTACGACACAGATGATCTTTTGTATGCCACTAGAAACACTTGTAGTGGGCAAGGAACCTTTTCTGCGCAATGGAGCTGGCTCTAGAGCTGCATTCTGGTCACTCTGTGATACTGAGCCTGCCCTGCATTGGACCTGAGATCATGTTGAAGATATCTGCCTCCTAAGACCTTGCAATGGATCCTCTTCATGGGCTGGCTGTAGTGATTACATTTACAAAGTAACCTGAGCCAGACCTCCTGTATATTTGCTCTGGTGAGGACATTCCAGTCACAGATAAGGAAAGCTTCAGATCAGCAGAGAAAGATAAGAAAAAGATCTGTGAACTGAGAAAAGGAAAATTTGATAGCTGCAACAGAGAGACATAAGACATCTCAGGACCCAGCAGAACAGAGCTATGATGTTGCCAGAGGAGTGGACAGGTACATTTGTCTTTTATCACTTTTGGGCGCAGTCTATCTTTCTGACTGAGTGTTTTGATGACTTGGTTATGGAAAGGTGAAACACCAAGCAGCATATCCCAGTTCACACAGTGGTAAAAGGGATGTGCTTTATCTAAGTGCAGTTAGATAGCTAGAGACCATCCAATTTAAAGCCCAGGGAACAAAAGACTCATTTAGTCTGCAAAGACTACTCTTTGCTGAGGTATAAGTGTATGTGCTGTACTCACTGAAGCAATGTTCTTCTCAGAGGTCTACAGTGCACTACAGCCTGAAAAACAAGGTGTTCACGTTCAGGTCTAGGCCTTTTGCATGCTATAATAGTTTGCCACAGAGAAACAGGGACTGCACAGATGGTTGGTTGATCATCTGTGCAGGATCTGCCTTACGGCATTGCAGAATAGGTTTTTTTCACTCTTTCATACTATTGATCTTTGTTAAAGAGACAAACTGTGCTGGGATTGTTTTCATCAGCTTTTGTTTGTTTCTGAAAACAACAAAAGGGAACTGTTGAGAGCTGTATTCAGTGTTGGCAATGAAGATCCCACTTTTTCTTTCCCATTGTCTTCTTCAATTTGCTAGCTAGTAACAGCATAGTAACTGCCCTCTGACTTCTAACACAAGTGTCCTGAATTATTTTGGTACACTTGTGCCCAGGAGTGTATTCAATCTGTTACTAAGGCCCATGTAGCTAGTATAGTTTGTTGCTGAATTATAGCTAAAACACCCCTAGAAGTTACTTTAGTTTTAAAAAAATTAATTCAGAGCCTGTCTCACAAATCTAATTCACAAATGTTGCCAGGAAAGTGGAAGGCTGAACAGAAAAGCAGTAACTGAAATGTGTCTGATTTCAAAAATCACTGTACCCATGAGCGTACCTGTGCCCATACTGGTTGGACACTCCAGGACTCTTCACCCCTGATTTTCCATTGCCACTTAGTCTCCTTTGCCAAGAGGCAAAAGGCTTGGTCATTCTGCCACCCCTTCCTGTCACTGGGGAGCAGCAGTGAACAAGGGTTGGTGAGACAGTCCCATCTCAAGGGGTTGCCAGGGTTAATCTGTGGGAGGTTCCGATGTGCTCCAAGTGCCATGCAGGACTTTGAGTGTGCAAGTGTTCTAGCTCAACCCTTTGCAGCTCCCCCTCCTTGCTTCCCCCCTTTATTAGCAAGGAAGCTCTTCAGCTAGATGGGGAGCAAAGCCAGCCCAGGGCTCGGGAGGAACAATGACCAAAGAACAGACTGCAGCTTGTAAACCAAAACCTCCCTTGGGGCTGCTACTAAAAGGAGATCAGAGAGAATTCCTATGCCAGTAGGCATATGGATTTCTCACACACACACACACTCTCTGGTAGCTAGTAAATTTCTGGCCTGTCTGTCAGCATGGTAGTGTAGTCATAATGCATTTATTTGCTCCCTCCCTGGGCAGGCAGCAGGGAAGCATGGGCATGGAGAGCTGCACAGGGCACAGCAATACTGTAGTGCTGCAGGACTGATCAGAGGTGCACCTTTCATCATCACACCGATGACACAGATCAGGGAGCCCCAGAGAGATGAAAAGGAGAAAGCATTGGGGAGTGCCTGTATCAGAGCATGTGTGCCCTGGCCAGAATGTCACACAGGTTGGCAGGCTGCCTCCACTGACCCACCCTTGCTAACCCCTATCCAGCTGGTGATGGTGCAGGAAGGGCTGTTTATGGTTTATTAAGGCATTTGAGTTTACATGGTTTGGCAGCCTCACATGGGGTATATGGAAGCAGCCGCTATTGTGAAGGGCTTCATGGAAGAGCTGGATTCTGAGCTGACCGTGGAGAGCCCTGGCTGCAAGCGATTAACCAGCTAGGTGTCATTTTACATTCAGTTGCTGGGGGCCAGGAACTGGGAGACAGGGAGGAACCTCTGTGGTCTCTAGAACATGACTTTTAAGTAGCTGTGTTTTGGCAAGTCAGAGGTAGCCTCCGAGTCTCATGTGGCATTCAGCACCAGAGATTTTTACCTCTGGGAGTATCTATGGCTACAAAAGCCCATTTAAAAGACTACATTGGTTTCTTGCCTGGGCAGCATCTGTAATCTTTTTATAAGCATCAAATCAGTACATGAGAGGAAGGCTGTGTTATTTACCTGTATGTACAGGTCTGTACTGGCAGACCATATATATCTTCAGATGGACATACAACATTTGTCAGCTGTGGCAACTGCATTGCCTTGGATATTTAAACAGTATTGTTGAAAGTGTTTTATGTTTGAGGGGAGCTTTATATGAATCTATCAAAAGCAGATGCCAGCAGTGATGTACATGTCTGAAGGACTGTGTTGGGACAGGGCACATATACACCAGGTACAGTTTGAGGGTAGTAAGAAATTTCCATTTTGGGATTTTCTTGCTGACCTAAATTCTATCTGTTCTTTTGAAGAAACATTTTGGAAAGGGTAAAAATTTTAGACTGAGTATGCCACAGCAGTAGCAGTTTAAAAACAGCAAATCATCTAACCCTCCAACAAACAACTTGTTTGTGAAAAAATTTGCATCTCCCCCCACCCCCCAAATATTTATTTTTTACAAAGTTTTTGAGATTACTATTTTTTAAGTCTTGGCAGGTGAGACCAAGTTCAGGTCATCATGCAGAACAGGTGCAGAACACCCCAAAGCATCTCACAAACCACAACAGACCAGAGGTCTCAGGGTGTATCAGATCACAAATGAATAGGCCCAATATTCAGGTACCCACAGATGCTCCTGCCCTGACCCCGAAACCATCTCTTAGGAACTCCAGGAAGGTAAAAGAGCCAAATAGAGACATCAGTCCCTCTGAAAATGGACTCAGCACCCTCTTTCCTTGTATTTGCCCACCCTTGGTAGGCTGACTGGGAGCCTTGCATTTTGCATTTGGAAACCAATAGCCAGGATCTGTCAACTGAACTTAAGAGGTTTGGCAGACACAGTTTCAGTTGCAGGACTCCTGGAGCACAGCTCTGAGGAACAAAAGTCTAAGTGAATCTCTGAGCATTTCTTCTCTTAGCAGCTTCCCTGCTTGGTGCATTTTCCTTCTCTAAGGAAACTTTCAAAAATTCCTCCTACAGGGAAAACCTTTAATACTTCAGGCTAATGGGGAGGTCTGAGGTCTTAAGGTAGCTAAAGCAAAAATAGAAAACATCTCCCCTTTTCCATTCCCCCTTTCACCTGCTTCCTCATTCTCTTGCTTTCCCATCTCAACCACCCAGCATTCAAATACACAGCAGTTCTTCCACATTATCCTTTTCTTCCGCACCAACTGTCCAGCCATTTTGGAGAGTGTGGCCTTTGTGTCACCAGAGTAACTCCTAGAAGGAACATTACACTGCCAAGACGACCAAGGAGTGTTCCAGAAGAATTCCCCAAGGGCTGCCAGACTCCCAAGGTTTGGCACTTGGCCCTCAGCATGCGTAGTCTCTGACCCCCAGTTCTCTTTGTGTTAGCCTGGGAGCAGGAGAGTGGGTGCTGACAGTTTTTTTCTTGGCTTTGGGTGGGCCAGGGGGCCTTTCAGCTGCACTTGCAGGATTTCACCACCATGTTGGAGAGCTGCTCCACTTTGGGGGTCCTCCCGACATAGTACAAGATAGTGAGTGGCTCCAGGTCCTGGGGAACACAGCAGGGCGAAGCAGATGCCTCAGGGTTCAGCGTGTTATATAAACCCAGCACCTGCAGGAACAAAGTAAATGTCGTTACAAGGTCAGGAATACGTTTAAGTTGGTTGAGGACAGGAAGGGGCTGCCAAGTCAACAAGTCTCTAGGTGTTTGCAGTGTGCTCATCAGAGGGTATTTCCCTGAGGTGAGTAATACTCCCCTATCACTTCCTGATCATGGCCTGCTTCTAAATGGTCTCACCTGCCCTGGCCTGACTCTTAGGAGTTTTTTGGGGGTTTTTTTCTAATTGTAATACCCTTGCTCTCTGTGACTGATGCCTAAGGGTTGAAGGAGTGCAAGTAGTTTTCTCCTTTCATCTCTAAGTTGGTACAGCAGTGTGTCACAATTTTTGCTTTTAACAAGGTTGGGTGTAACCAGCCTGGGGCCATGCTGTCTTGGATTCTATTAAAGAAACCAGAAGAAAGAATATCAGTGCTGCTTATTTCAACTAACATCTCCAGATAGCACTGGATGGATGCCAGTCCTCTCAAGTATCCACAATTCCCTCCCAGCTTTGAACTGTCTGATGCCTTCTCCCTTCACTCCATCCTCCCAGTCATTACACTATACTACTGGAGCCAGGACAGTGTCCTGTGGGACGCCACTGGATTCTTCCTCCCAGCTGGCCCCAGCCCACAGATGACTATACACTGCAGCCATGTAACCACTACAGAGCAGTTGCCACATTTCTTGCCAGAGGTAACCACTTCTCAGCAGTGAGCATGATCTCACCTGCACTACTGTGGTCTCTTTAGTGCTTATCTGGTATAAACGACAGGGTCTGGCACATTGTATTTTAACTACTTTATAGTCTTTGAGGATAAGAGGTGCTAAGGATACATCCTGTTCTATCATCCAGATCCATGTAATCACAGTTGTTGTGGTAGAAACTAAGCAAAGTACCCCTGGCTGCACCACAGGGTATCATGTGCTCTGGGGCCACTACTCAACAGCAAGTTAAACAGACTGGAGAGAAGTCTTCTTTTCACCGGGTCTTTCCTGAGTGGTGCTGGCAAGCTATCAGCATCTATATTGTTCAAAAGTTTTCTTTGATGACCTTAACGCTTGCTCATTTCCTTTCTTGTTTAAGATCATTAGGAGTCATTCTAAAGTCTCCTTTCTCTCACACTGATTCAGTCCAGTTACCTTCTAGAGAGCTTCTCAGGACAACCAGATGGTAAAGCTACATGCCCATTACCCTTTCAAAGCTGTTCATTCCCTTGCTTTGTCTTGTGCTTACTGCCCAGCATCTGTTCACTTCTTCATTCCCACAGATCAGCTGTTCCCACTGATATTAGTCCTTGAGCTTCAGTGAACCTTACTGCTATGCAGACTCTCAAGCTGTCAAGAAAATGTTAGCATCTTTTCTGAAATATTATCTTTACCTAGTTATTTATTCTTCAGCTGAATCTGCTTTTTCCACTAACTTTTTTAGTGAAATCTGAAGTTAATTTGCTAGTGAGCTGTTGCATTATCTGGATTGCTGCCTTTTGTCTTCTGTGGGCAGAAGCACAGGATTTTCGTCCGTCTTTTCCTGCTTCAGCAGTGGACTGTCTGATCCTTTACCTCTCTTCTCCTCCTGATACTGTTCCCATGCCTGTGCTATTCTATTACTTTTATTTCCTCCTACTCTAGCCCGGCTTAGACTGTATTCTTCCCAAAGACTGACCAGAAGGTTAGGCCTAAGTTACCTAAAGACATTTGCTTTCTGCCAAGTTTTCACTCAAAAATCTCACTGCCTAGTAGCTTCCTCCCTGCTGCAGTCAGGTAGGATTTATGCAGCTGGAAAGAATACCTGTGAGAAAGCAGATCTTACTGAAGATCTTACTGAAAGCTGTGCTCACTTCCGGAAATGGACATGGATTTCCCTTCACTTTCGAGCTACAGCTGCCTCTTTATGAGCAGATGGCAGGCACATGCCATTGCACAACAGTTTTACATGACAACCTGGCACAGACTGTAGAAAAATCCTCTGTCCAGTGCAAACTGCAGAAGAAGATAATTACCAGAACTGATGTTTGAAGTGAACAATTCAGTTAATACTATGGCCACTACCAAGTAAGTACCCTAAAACCATCAGTCCTGCTGTTTCACGTCTTATCCAAGAGACAACAGCATCTTTCTCCTCAAGATTAGCGTGAAAGCACAGACTCAGTACTGACTCCAAAGCAAGCACATTGTCCCTGCTGAACCACCTAGGCTTTTTTTCTGCAGTTTCCTTGGGATGTTTTTCACAAATACTGATCTGAACTGCTTATGCTGCTTTGAAGAGACTGGATATTGATCAGACTTAGGGAGGAGGGGGGAATCACAGCCACAAGCCCTGGCAGGATAATATACTGGATGTACCGTGCTGTGAGTGGTGTCTGCGCTGCGAAGGTACGGACAAGGGCCCGAACAAAAGTTAGCAAAGTAGCCCTTGGGCTCGTGGACCCATTTCCAGCCAAGGTCCTGTCGGAAGTCGATGTACAGAGGACGCACGCAGCAGTTCTCCTCCAGGTTCCTGAAACACAGCAGTGAAACACAGTCAGTCTAAAGGGGGGCCTTACATGCGGTTGTGAGATGCAGCTTCCTGAGCAGACTTGTACCAGCAGTGCTGGTGGGATGTGGTGGCCGCGTGTGCCAAATGCCAGGAGTGGCACAGCCAGGCAGCGATGGCAGCTCAGCAGCCGGGCACTGCTCGTGCTGCTGGCAGGCAGCTCTCCCACCACCCCCCCGCCCGAGGCAGCACCCAGCTGCTCCAGCAACTGGCAGGGGGCTTCTGCGGGGCCCTGCCCAAACTGCGTTCTAGTCCCTTTGAACCAGGGGCTCTGCCAGAAGCACACAGCAACTCTGCTGAACTGGCCAGTGGCCCTTCTGGCACCATGGCGACCCTCAACCCCCTTGGAGGGTTCTGCCTTTTCTGGTGGCATGGAGTCTCGCCAGGCCCGCCAACCTCAGGCATAGGATCCGAGCAGGTTTCTCACTTACCGGAAACAGTAGTTGGTATCCAGGGCCCGTTTCTTTCTTTGGCTTCCCAGCACAGGGCTCTCCAGTCGATGTGGGGGTAACATCATCAAGATGAGGTGGGGATTATGCAAATCTTTCTGCTTCTTCAGGCGTCCCAAGTCCCCACGGCCATAGTCATCCTCACTGTCAATGCCTTCAGAAAAAGAGGATCCACAAAGAAGAAATCAGCATGGAAATGGAGGACGCAACAAGACCTTTCAATGCATTTAACAGTCTCAAGCTTGCTCTTGAACCAGGTTCAGGCACCTGTCCATTTACTATAGGACGTCTTCCCTCACAGGGACCCCTTTACTTCTGGTGAATTTGACTGCTGCAGGCCTGAAATAGAGGCTTACGGGCCACCTGTTTTACCATTTGCAAACTGCTGGTGGGGCCATTAATCCATCCCACTCACTCCTGGCTTGAGTCCCAGTACAGGCAGGAAGATGAATGGTTTAAAGAAGATGTCAGATAATTGGCACTCTGCAGAACAGCCTCAGAAATGGAGCCTGTGGGGGCCAGTGGCTGCTGCCCAGGGCTGCAAGCCAGGAGGTTCCTAGTTCTTAGGCCAGCCAAGCCACTGACTCTCTGAGCCACCTCACACAGGATGCCTAACTTCCTTGTGTTTCAGTCACCCTAACTGGAAAGCAGAGCCTCTGTGGAAATCTGAGAAGGCATCCAGTTGAACTTCCCAGAGAGACACTGAAATATAAAATTATTCCTTTCTGCAGACACTCGCGCAAACCCACTCAGCCGGCCCTACTTCTTTTTGTAACCTATGTATATAGTGGATATACCCATATAATGAACATGCAAACCCAGATGTGTATGTTTTAAGACAAATGTTACACAATGTAAAATGCTCGAATACACAAAGCAAGAGCTCATTTTTTCTGTAGATGCTTGAGGCTTTCCCTTCCCCAACAGCCTCCCCTAACCCAGCTCTTTATCACCTTTGAACTTGATCTCCAGGACTTCATGCAGATTCTCCAAGATGTCCCCGTTGGGCTGAAAAGTATGGCAAGGACAGTGTATGCTGATTTCCAGGCCAAGGTTGGACTCTGCAAGAAAGATGACTCTGTGAGAAACAGTCTTTCTGAGCTGGGATAGCTCCTGGTATAAGGAAGTTTTAAAGAAGTTTTACACATACTGTGCTAACTCCTAGACAGTGGGTTGGTCTCAAAGTCAGGGATGCTATCAGAGTTGAGGAGCAGAAGCTGCCTTGGGAAGAATAGGAAGAAAAATCCACCAGTTTCACCTTTGCCAAAAGCCTTGCTCTTGCTAAAGGGAACTTTCTGGAGGGGTAAGAAGGGTGCTTCGTGTTACTTTTTTTAGACTATTGAGCATCCAAAAGCATTTGTGAGCTTCAAGGAGCTCCCCTGGGAAAAAAAAGTATTTTGAAGAGCTGGCTTTTGGTCTCTGTTAAATCAGTTCTGCCATCCTCAGTACCTGTTACCTGGCTTCCACTTAGTGTCTGAAGGAGAAATCTGAAAATAAGTGAGTTGGATATGGACTAGTAATTTCACTGGAAGAATTTTTCTCAGCAGCTGCAACCTCCTGTTTTGTTGAAGTGGTAGCAGTCTAAGTCACACAGACTTTCCAGAGGCAAGCCTACTTTCATAATAACTTCCTGGACCAGTCATGCTGTGTGGGCCTGACTAAAGGAACATAAAACTCTTATGAAAGCTCCTTTTTTATGTTGTGCCATGAATTAAAACATCTGGCTTCCTGGGGCATTGACAAGGTGCCTAGCACCTTTTTTCCTCAGCACTATATATACTCTGTTATGTCTTGTCAGCTAGTGTGCCTGCCCAGAGCTTGCTGCAGTTCCAGCTCTGAACCTAAGCCATCAGGACACAATTTAGATTGCTTGAAATAGGAGGAGCCTGCAAGTTCACAGCTTACCCTTCCAGGGAGTAGCTGCTTGCCAGTACCTGCATTCCAGTCTTCAGTGGCACCTAGCTTCTATCTGCGAGGCCAATCCAGCTGTGAGTCACGATGCCTTATGCTCCAGCTGTGAATGGGGTCAGTGTTCTTGCTGGGAACTGCCCCATAACAATCTGTTGGGCTGTCCAGTGGTGGCAGAGGTATGTTCTCTGCAGTGTTAAAGCCTCCATCTGGCTAGGTGTGTCAGGCTCTGCTATTTCCTCACCTTTATACCTGGCAAGCTGTATACAGCTAAATAAAGCAGGATCCTTACTGCTTTTCCCCCTACCACATTTGCTCTAATACACATGAAAATTTAAGCAAAGCATTTGTCATTTTCTATGATCATTTAGACAAGCAGATGGGTCCCCTCTGGGCTTAGTGTAAAGAATTTCCTCCAGAGAATGAATCTTCGTTCTGACTCAGCCCACAGAGCTACATGGTGGGGCCTCCAGGACAGAGCCAGGAATCTAGCAAATGTCACACATTGAGGAAGCTCTCTGGAAGAAGGCTTGTTCTCAGCCTGAAAGAACCTGTCTTCTATGTGAACCAAGCTCCTGCAACAAGGGGAGCAGAAAGATATTTCTGTCAACACTGATCCCCGTTTCTATGGATGCCTTGACACCCGGTCCAGCTAAGACCCCTACCTCTGTGCAGAAGCCACTCACGCACGGTCTCGGTGACATCGAAGGACAGCCACTCAGGGGAGCCCCGTGTCTGCACATTCCTGCCACTGAGGTACCGCTGCTTCGCTATGTGCTCATCTGGCCGAAGGATCTGGGTCAGAAGGAGTGGTAGAAAATATCAGCCAGTGCCATGCAGAAGGAAGGGATAGCTTTCAGTCTTTTCTTCTCCCACAGCTTGCTAAAAACTAATTCAGAAGGTTGGTCTTGGCAAGTGAGACACCAGGAATACCCCGGCTCAGGTGAGAAGGAATGTAACCTGAAAGTTGTTTCACATGTTTCACAACCAACTTGAACTCCAGAGATCTACACAATGCTTATTTCTGTGTCCTCAGCAGCCCACCTCTCTCAGTTCGGAATTGTTTTGGGGCACACATCCAGAGGCAGAAGCACACAGCAATTCATTTAATGGATGGGTTTGTTTTTGTATACACCTGTGGAACATGGATCTGGATTTCAGAGTAGAACCACCAGTGGTAAATACAGCATCTTGCCACAAGTCACCTGCCCAGCAAGCCAATTTATTGAGTTCTCACTGTGGCATTTTCAGGTGTCCTACACTCTTCAACTTTTATCAAAACACACCAGGGCTGTTCAGGTCTGGAGACCTCTGCCTCTGCTCTGACATCTCTTCCCACTTCAGACAAACAATCACAGCACATTCAAAGTGTTCCTTCCTGCAGACCCCAGGATGACTCCACAGACCACTGAACCTATGGAGAAGCTTTGAGATCATCTCCTTGTCAGTTGTGTCATCTGGTGGAGAATTGCTCTGACCTTTGAAACTGGATTCCAGGACATCCTCAAGAGCTACCACCCAAAGACAATTTCAGCTGCACTCTTAAGGAAAAATGGACAGACATGAGCCTGTGGGAGTTTGAAACCTGGATGGTAAACTGTATCGTTAGGTGGTCCAGTTCAGCCTATTACCACTTCCAAACCTGAACCAGACCTTATTCTGTCAGAGCCCCTGGCTTCAAAGAAAACTCCAGATAAGTATGTGGATTAACAGGTGGCCTGAATTGTTCCCTGCTGCTGAAGGGAACACTGAAAGGAAGCAATTTTTCTAGTAAATCAATGACAAGTCAGAGAGCTCCATTCATTGGATTAGCACCAACTGTACTGCAACAGTCAAAGGAACAAAACTGCCAAGGGTCCTACACATGCAGATCTGACAGAAGGGTCAGAGAGCTGCTCCCCTGATGAGGGGCTCCCCTTCCAAGTGGGGAAAAGGTAGCACCACACTGTAAAGGGAAAGGAAGGTGACCACACCACTGCATATGGTGGAAGAAGCCTGGGTTACAGCATGCACTTTGTTCTCTCTCTCTTCTATGGCTCTGCACATATCAGTTGAGACAGCCATTAAGGAGTCAAGCTATTCTGGGCTGAGACACTGGGGAAGGTGATAAGAACACTCACCTGGAAGAGCTCAATGCGTTGCTCACTGCGTTTGGAGCTTGGGTTGGGCACGCGCAGCACCCGAAACTCAGCCCGAAATAGGTTGGTGCTGTTCTTCTCTGCTGACGACACATTAAAGCGGAACACATTGGAGGTCACACCTTTTGGACAAATGCCCAACTCATCTAGGAGAAAGAAATATAGAAACACTGACAACCACATCTCTGAGGGGCAGGATCTCAAATAAATATTGTTTGAGAAAGAGCTTTCCAGTAGAGACCTGTCATTCAAACATTTTGCCACCTGTGAAGCACAGCTATTTAGCTCAAGATAACACAGAAGAATTCACTCAAATTTGGTCTACATTGCAACATTTTGCAAACGTTCCCACGACTGCCATTGTTATTTCAATGCCACAGGACAGAGAATCAGTAGAGATCAACCACAGTATGTTTATTATTATTATGTCTTCTAACTCTGCTCATCAGATGTTGCTAATACTCATGAGCTGGCTGCATCTAAAATGACAACCCCAGCTCAGGCAGTGGGGCAACCTTACTTGCAGTTAGTGGGGCCTATTCCCAGCAGCGAGGATGCTGTGATTCTGCTCATGATGGAGACATGAAGCCACATAGGAAGCGATCCCATTGCTGCTGAATCTTAGGTTTTACAAACCTTGACATTGCCTCCTAGAATGGAAGCCACCCAGTGTCAAAAAACACAAGGCATGAGGTGCTGAAGACTCTTTAGGGCAGCGACTATCCAGCGTGTACTGAAAGAACTGGGGTTTAAAATTGGTTCTCACTCGTGACCTGGAGAAGGAATTCATTAATAGTACTGGGCCTGTGGAGATCACACACATGGGCAGGAAGTAATACAGAAATTTCTGCTTCCACGTGTGCCTGCTGAACAGAAAAACCCATTTCACAGATGCCTCAGAAGAGAAGAGGTAAAAGCTATAAGGTCCAAAACAGAGTCCTCAAGAGCAAATAACTCTCTTCAGTGGGACCATTTTGGTCTCATGGAAGTCTTCGTTGTTGCTGTTGTTTCTCTCCTATTGACCTTGTTAGCCTTCAGGGCTCTAGCATCATGAAAACTTCCTGCAGACAACACACAGCAGCTCCTGCTCTACGTCCACACGCAGGTTTGTTTGCAGCCCTGCAGAGCCTCTCAGGTGACCTCTGACTGTTGTCCAGTGCAGCAGGAGGCTCTTATATCTGCTGATATTTAAGTTGCTTCTAAACAAACAAACAGAAAGAAACAGAAAGAAAAACTATCACCTGTTCCTAGACATGGTTCCAGCCTGTGACAAATAGGCTAGAAGCCCTAGCTGGAACAACTTTCAGGTTACATTCCTGAAGTCCTGCAGGCCCCTCTTTTGATCCCACCATCACTATCTCCCCTGAGAAACAGCATCTGAAGATAGGATGGTGTGAAACAGCACCTGAGTGCAGAGGTTCACCTCCCATGCCAAATTCTGATTTCAGCAACACTGATGTACACTCATATCAATGGAGATGGAGGTCTTCCTCTTGTGCTACATTCAAATTCAGCAGGCAGGACCCTGCCAGTTTTCAAGGATGTGTTTTTAGGGTGCTGAAATTTTACTCAATAAGCTAACAACCAGATGCTCACATTGGGCTTTAACTGGAGGAGTTTTTGTCATTAGTACTACTGAACAGAACAGCATTCCCATATGGGAAAAATCTCTAGCTGTTACTGAAGAGGTGGCTGTTCACAAATCCCAGGAGACCAGACCCCACTGCAGGCACGAGCTGGCCTGCTCAGCCCAAAAACCCTGCAACACAAAGAGTACCCCCAGCCTCACACAAATGCCTACTGTGGGGACTCCACTCCTGTGACCAATTCAAGGTTTGATGCTGCAGAAAAGGCCAGCAGAAAACCCAAGTTCTCATTAAACCCAAGATCTCATTAAGTGCCCAAAGACATCTTCCTAGCTGAAGTCTAACACTGATTACTGTTCTGTGTCCTAGCCCTAGGCAGATACTGTGTTTCAATAGCTCCTGAAGCTGCTTTGCACATCTAGCCCTATTAATAGTGCTGTTAACAGTCTGCCCTTCCATTTCAGACCTGACTGCCTGGCCGTAAGGGGTGTCCCAATTATCATCAGAAATGCCTTTTTGCATCAGGCCACTGGTCAGCCTAGCTCAGGATGTTTCCAACAGTAGTGCTTTATCTGACAATCTATTTAGAGGCTGCAAATCTGGTCCTACAGCACAGAGCTGATGAGAGACAGCTAATGCTTTATCATCTCCTTGATGTTTTTGGCTAAATTAGACAGCTGTGGTGGTAAGACATTACATCTATTGTATTCCACCTGCTGTCCCTGCATTGCTTTCTACCTACTTCACCATCAAGGTGCTGGTCTTGGGAGACCTTTCCAGTGAAAACAGTAATAGCTCTTTTCCCTTCCCTAAAAGTTTCATGTTCCCTTTGTACCCTGGGAACAAGCCCGCTGTGGTGCGGAAATGGAGCTGTGTTCTGTGTTTCACTCTGAGCCCTGTGAGGCTGGAGCCTGTTTCTCATAGCACGGGGTTCAGGATACAGGTTTCACTCCCAGGAAACTTGACAGCTTTGGGGCAAAGTACTTTTTTGCACAAGGTCACAGGCAAAGGCAGCAAGGGGATTTTTGAGGGAATTTGGTCCAGTCCCAGCTGAGGTGTGTTAATCACACTGGAATCCAGATCTGTTCACCACCAGCACAGAACAAAGCCTGGAGGCAATATTCCTGCAAGCTCTCCCAGTCCACAACTCTCAGTGGCAGTACCCTAGCCTGGAGACCGGGAACCTGTGACACTCTGTGCACCCATACCAGGCTATGTCTGGTATGATGTATCCTCACAACTGGACCCTGCTATTACTGTGGACTCCAGACAGCCCAGAGCTGTTCACTGCACCAGTGATGAGACCAGTAGCCTCTTTGTGCGGATAATGTGATACAGAGATAAGGTTCTTTTGGGAGCTTCCACCTTCCTACTACTGCTCTAAGTGAGGTGCAGGCTGCTGATGCAGCAGAAACAGCTGTTGTTTCTGGCAAGCCCCAGGAAAGGCTGATGGCTGTGCAGTTCAAGTTTGATGAGAAGGAAGGGTAGGCTGTCTGTGAGCAGGTATTGCCTCACTCTGTATTATACCCCTGAATCACCAAGGTGTTTCATGCCAAAGCTACGTAACTTTAGAGAAAAAAGTTGATCCATCTGGAACTCTGCAGGTGGCAGGTTTGGAGGGAATAGATGCTTGGCTGTAGTGACCCATGACTTTAATTGCCTTGTCTCTCAAGCTGCCTTGGAAAATGGCATTTGTTTTTCCTTAGGACCATAAGAAAAAAGTGGCTTGCAGGACTGTTGCAGATGCTCCCAAAACTTGAACATAACCAAGTCAGTGGTTAAGGGGGTCTGATCCACCTGAGTTTTGTAAGATCCCTGAAGTGAAAAGCTGGTCAAAAATGAGTTATTCTCTGAAAAAAAAAGTCCCTTTTAATTTAGGTAGTGTACCTGAGTGTCACAGGGGAGAAGACCATTCCATGATTCACCAAGCAGCTCAGAGAAGGGATGGAGAACTTGGCTCTTGCCCCTGCTATTTTTGCTCCTCAGCTCTCCTCACTTTTGGGCCTTGCATCTTAGAAAAGGATGGGTTGTGTGAGCCAATGATACTTGACTAATAGTCTGGAGCTAGAACAGTTTGTGTGAGTGTGCACACATTTCAGACTTGTCTGTATCATCACTGCAGTTCCTTCAATGGAGTAGCCCTCCCCTTCCTCCCTCCCCCTCCCCAGGAGACTGGCTTTGGCTCAGAGCATGCTCTTAGATCACCACCTGGCACGATGACAGAGTCATGGGAAAGTTGAACACCAGCCACTTCTGAAGACATGGGGCCAAATCCAGCCATGGTGTAAGCAATGAAACTCCCCAGGTTTCAAAAAGAACGTGTCTCTTGACACCATGATCTGTCTGGAGCTTGTCTCTCCCTCTGTGACCAAATTACACAGTTCCCTCTTTCTCTGGGTGGTGGCATCTACACTGCCCACTCCCAGAAATTTAATCTCATCACTACTTGGTCTTTTGAACCCACTGTCTCAGTGTCCTATGGGGACATGGGACAGGATCATTCATTTCCACAGGAATTTTCCCAAAGCCACAATCCCTGCTCATCACTCCTTTTCAGGCACTTTCTTCATTCCACTTTCCCCTCAATTTCAGCCAAATCCACACCCCTAACTTCATTTGCCACTATTGTGCTTGTGCTTTCCCCATTTCCTTCCCCCAAAAATGCTATGCATAGTGTGGCTGTACTATTTTGCAGACACTTGGTTTTCCCATATATATTTATAATTTCACAAGTGACACTTCAGTAGGTCAAAAATGCTGAAACACAGGTAACCTTTGCACTTTCTGTTCCTTGAATCTTGGTGTCTCCTGAGCTAAGAGCTGATCATATAACCATATGGAGTGCAGTCTGCTAGAGATTAAGTAAAATTTGTTGCATTACCACATTGTAGTTTATTCCACCTCATCATACGTCAAGATTAACATAAACCTGGCAGAGTAACTGCATTCTGAGACTGCCTGCACCAAGTCACAGCTCCTCCCCAGAACTGCTGGTGTTCAAATCTTGTCCCCAGGACTGCACAACATCACAGGAGAACACCCTGGATAGTGGTATGACTGCATCTTCCAGTTCCAAGGAATCCTAAACAAACCAAAATGACTGCTTGTGCCTACATGTGCTCAGCATCTGCAGTCTGCTTTGGGTTCACGTCTGCTCAGTCTCTGTCTTTGCATCTGCTCAGCTTCTGCACCTGAATCTGTTTAGTGTCCACATCTGGGCCTGCTCATCATCTGCTCCACACCTGCTCAACATCTGTCACGTTTCCTCAATGTTTGTGTTCCCTTGGGGGTCCCTTTGGCATCACCGTCTGTTTTACACCTGCTCAGCATCCCTGCTATCTTCTACTCACTCTCTGAATGCTCACACTATCTGAGTAACACCTTTGTCAGTGTCCTCCAAGAAGCAGTCTCTTCAGCAAGTGCCTCTCCACCTCCTCTACTGCCGGCGCGGGTGCTGCACACACCGGACAGGTTGCCTGTATCTCTGCGGCAGGCGCTGGAGCTTCAGCAGGGAGGAGGCCGTCTACCTGCTGTCACCCAAACACCAGACCTGCGCCGTCTCCCAGCCCGGTGCGCAGCATTCACCTCGCCACCCGCACGGCTTCCCCTCCCCACTTTGTCCCGATGTCAGGGTTCTAGGCAC
>VXBT01012545.1:94093-117811 GCA_013400235.1 Oriolus oriolus
CGGTCCGTTCGCGGCCCGGGGCGGGGTCGGCGGCCCGGCTGCCGTGGGGCGCCGTGCGGCGGAAGGGCCGAGCCGAGGGCCGCCGGTGGGGCCGAGCAGCGCGGCCGGGGCGGGCCGGGAGACGGCTGCGGGGCTCACACCTGCGGCAAGTGATGGCTCTGCGTTGTGAGGGCACCGCGCATCGCTGCGGGGCGGGGCGCGACGGTAGAGCCGTGCCTTGCGTTCTGCCCCCTGCAGCGAAACAGCTTTTGTCGGCAACTGTGTGTCCTCTGCTCCTTCGTGTTTTCCACTGCACTACAGGTACTAAAGATGGGCCGTCGAGCCCGCCAAGACCTCTTGGCAGATGAAAATCTCAGCAGGAAGAATTCCCCGTCTGCTTCTCTTGGAGAGGTGGGTGTCCTGTCAGGAGTACTTGTCTGTTACCCTGCTGGTGTCTCCAGTGGAGAATTATTAATTTCTTCTGAGATTCCTTCCTGCATGGTGTGCTTTGCTCTTTGAATTTTGTCCTTAGATTTGGGACTCATGTGACTGTCCTGTCCCTTTCCTGGTGTTGCCCTTTGTATAATAGTTTCCACACAGGGTCCTGTCTAGGGCTATGGTTTTTCACGTGTCAAGTATGGAGAGTAGTATCATACAGGACTGGGGCCTCTCCCTCCTGTTAATGCATATTTTCCTGATATTTTAGTTCCTAGAATTAAAATATGAGCAGGCACATCATTTTGTGACCAGTTTTGCCACCATCTATGGTAGCAAGTCACAGTACAGGTAAACAGATGCCTTACTTTTGTGCTTTGCTTTGCTAGAGCGAGAGTACAGTATCTGACATGGTCTCTATCAAGTTGTGTAGTGACACTTTTTCCTTTCCTCTGTGCACGGCTACAAAGGTCGTGCTAGGAGCTGGCTTTGCAGCATCTGAGACTTTTCCTTGTGGGTAGTAATGTGCAAACTCAGCTCCCACTTGTCTTTGGAGGAAAACTTTGGTTCAGAGGCTGTTCTATCAGTACATCTTCAAATGGTAGAAGGGGGTCAGGAACCCCTGTTTCTCAGGAGAGTGAGGCAACATCCTCAAGAATCCAGAAATAGATCTGAACTGTTTCAATTAATTTTTTTGCTTAGTGTTGCAGAATGCTGAAAATATTCCTGGAAGCTTGCTCTTGGATGTTAGCATGGCTTCTCCACAGTCATTGCTACAAGGAGCATCTCTCAAGAAATGACATACCAGTTTGCTCCCTGACACATATCAGATGGACAAAAGGATCATCAGACTTCCACCTTGTTGACAGTAATATTTGCTTAAGTGAGGTGTTGCTTAACTTTTTGCAATGCCAGTCAATGATCTTCCAGTGGTCTATGGAAGCATACCATATTCTTGGTGTCTTTAAACTGGAAACCCATTTTGCCCTGCTGGCCACCCTGGTACCAACTCTGCTTCAAGCTACTCTGCTCAGAGCCCTGGGACCTTCTGTCTTGGAGTGACTGCTCCCTGATTCCCTGTGCAGTGACAAAACTTTCCTATTACACTGAGTAGCTGTGTCCCAGACATTTGTGCCAACATGGTTGGGGGGGGGGGGTTTTTCCTTTGAGACCCTGTGAAGCTGTTGAAATAGCACTGTTACAGCATAGCTTACAATAACACCTCATAGAGCAGGCTTTTTTTCTGGAGACAGTATGCTCTTTTCTTTCGATAGGCATGACGGAGAATCATTTCCCACCTAGGCATTCTCCCCTCGGGTATGCTGTAGGCATTCAGGATTCTGTGAGGGAATGTGCAGAAGACGCAATTTAAGAAATAAAAGTAACCATGGACCTCATAGGTAAAGAAAGTCTTAAAGAAACCAGGTGGTTTAAGGGCATTGTAATCATTAGTTGGCCTCCAGATTAGGGTGGTTCTCTGTCAGATTGTTCTCTTGCAGGAACTGGCCATCCTAGTTCATGGGCTGATTCCCTGGTTTTAAAGAGACCAGGGCATTATGTAGAGATACAGCTGATGGACTGTAACTTACGGCAGTTGTGCTTGTGCTTGCTGCTCACATCACAGCCATGACAATAGCTGGGAAGAGATCATAGGGGCTCCAGGCCTTGGGCAACCCTAAAGAAGACTAAGAAATATCAGTGAGCTTTTCAGCAGCAGAAGGGTGAGGACTTCATGCCTTACAACATTTAAATATGTTAGTACTGGATCTTAACCACCAGGAAGAACCGTTTGTGTCAATAGTTTCCCTTCAGACAGATCTTCGTTGTTAAATGTTTGTGTTAATTGAAAACCTTGGAGGTACTGGAAGAAAGACGAAATCCACTATAAATAACCCTCAGCCTTTTCCTTTGCTCCAAAATTGGAGGCTTTTTATACATGACCATATTTGTTAACAAAGTGAGCATTTAATAGAACCAATATTGTTTTTTCCTTCACCCTAGATCGGCAATCACCTTTTACTTTTCTGGAAGCTTGGCCTTGGCTTGCTGTTAAGTGGTGGGATCAGCTGTTACGATGGGTGTCTCATACAGCCATCTAGTTATCTTGAAACATTTATAAGAAATCTTCCCAAAAGAAATGCAAAATTTAAAAAAACAGTCTTTTTTTTTTCTGGAACTGGCAGTACTGGACTAGGCCCCATGTAATTAATTTCAGCATAGAAGGTTTTATTCTTATTACTGATGTTCAAGACAAAGACGTTTGTCTTAAACCTTTGCCATATTCACACTCCTCATATGCAGTTTCAGGTTGCAGTTCAACATTCAGGTTGGTGATTTTGCATTCAGAGGTTCCTCTGAGTTTTAAAGCTTGTTTAATTCACCTTGACTCTTTTTAATTTTTTTTTTTTTAATCCCATACCATTCCACCCAGTTTCCACCCATCTCAAATTTCTGGTATGAACATACCATTTGTGCTATTGTTCGGGTCTTTTCATGACACTGAGAAACATCCAGGAAGTGTTTTCCAGTCAGAGCGTCTTGCTTGAAGGAAGCAGAAAGTACCTCTCTATCCATGTTTCAACATCTGGGCTTATTACAAGGAAATTCACTTGCAGGGGTGAACAATTAATGTAATTAAAAAGATCTTTGTTTTGAAGTCAATAGGCAAATCATCTGACTTGGAGCATAGATCTTATCAGGTTACTGCTGCTCTCTGCTTGGCCTGGCCTCTCTCTTCCAAAAGAGACTCCAGTTGCTCTATACAACAAATGTGTTGTTAAAACCCCCTTCCCCAGGGCATAGTTGCAATGTCTTGTGCCTTGTAGCCTAATATACTTCCCCCAAGCTCTATGAAAACACTATGATATCTTAGTATTTTTTCAGCGCCTGTTGTGTGTATGTGTCTCCCACAAGAATATTCTTAACTACACCAGAAAATCTGTAATTCCTCTGCCCAAGTCTCTATTTGATAATTCCCATTCTGTGTGGAAATACCTGCATTATCTTCAAATATAGAAGGGGCTCATGAAAGGTCACAAAGCTCACACTCTGCCATCTGACATGCAGAGCATTCCTGCCTTTTCAGAAGTACAAGTACTAACAAGCAACACTGCAGCTATGTGTTATTTCACCAGGCAAGAAGGAACACGATTATTTGCTGTAATTGGTGCAGTCGGCACCCTCCTGCAGCAAAGGCTGTGCATGTTCCTGGCCTTCAGAGCTCCTTGGCTATTTGCAGGCACTTCCTGGGCACCCAGGGGAATATGCTGTAAGTGGGAATTCCTAGAGATAAATCTGCTTGCTGCGTGCCAGAACTCCACATTTCAAACATTCATTTTAAGAGGGGTAATGTATCTCTTTTTCCATTGAGAGGCCTTTCCCATCCCCTGGCTTGATGTGGTACATTTACTCATCTTGATCCTATCAAGTTTCTGACAGAATGGGAGAAACTCAAGCTAGTCATGTTATTTGTATAACAGGAGGGACAGATCATCTAATGAGATCTGTTGAAGATCTTTGCTATCCCATCCTAACAGGACCTCTGGACACTTTTATAGAATAAAAGTCAAACCTTTTTCCTGGCTCTAACATCACTGCACCCAGCAGCCTGAATGCTAGCTTGATGATATCCATCAGAAGAAGCTGTTTGGCCAGGTTTGGAGCTCTTGATGAGATTGATTTGGAAAGCTGAGTGGAAAAGCCTTTTTAAAAAAATATATCAGCAGATTTTTCCTTTCCTGTTTCTTCTCTCAGCAAAAGTGAACTATTTGCTGTTCTGTAAGAAATCTGTATGCAAAAATATTTTACTGTTATCCTACTTCCACAGTCTGTTTTCTCTTTATCCTACAGTGACTTGATTCCCTTGGGACATTGTTCAAGTGTTCCTTGGTTTCTGCCTCTTACATCTCAGTATGATTTTGCCAGTGTGTCTCTGGCAGCACTCTGTAGATCCTTTGAGTGGAGACTGCTTTACTAGGCAATGGTCAGCCTAAAGGATGAAGGTTTTCCCTATTTTGAGAATATTTCCACACAGGTAGGACAAAATGACTTAGTATCAGGGTGTGCCCAAAAATCAAGTTCCCTGCTGGTTCTCTCTACCACATTTCACCACAGCCTGGGGAAAGGCTCCATGCTTTCACTTCTGAAAGTATGTTCTTCTCTTGTGGTCCTAGCTGGTATTCGTAAGCTTGCTTATGTAGTTGTGGTCCTTGGGTGGTAGTTAAAAAGCATTTCTTGCTGTAAAAAATACCTTATTCAGCAGAGATCCGTGTAGACAGACAAAAACTTGAGCCACCTCCGCTGCGTATTGGAAGGATGTTCCCACAGGTGAATTTTGCAAAGCAGCTAGCTGGACTTCCACCACCCAGTTTACAAACACTCCTGGCAGTGATTCTTTAGGCTGACATCCAGGCATTGTTTAAATAGAACTCCTTTTCCTAACCCAAATGAATTAAAAAATAAAAATTGCTGAGGGTGAAATCCACGTGGAAGATTGCTCCAAGAAGTGGTTATTTCAATGCTTTTCCAACATGTGTTGCCCAGCTGGACTTTCTTCCATGCTAGTGCAAGTCTTGTACCACTTGGGCTCTGTATGTCCAGAGAAGCTTAGGTCATGTTGGACCCCACAGAAGCCTTTCTGCTTTTGGCTATGGGAACAGCCAGGCCCCTGGCTGACAGATACACACTTCCAACAGATTTTTACCAGCTGGACAGATCTGATTTCATTTGTGCTGCTCATTGGTATGGACATTTTTGTACCCCAGCTGCCCTAACCTGCATGTAGCCTCCCTCTGCTCTTGTCATAGTAAGATCATAAGACTGAATGACAGCAAAGACACCAAATGAACTCAGATACCAAACCACTTCTATCAGAGATATATGTAATTTATGAATCACATGGCTTCTTTGTTCCATGGGAGAGATGATGCAGTCTAGAAAAAAAGTCAGGTGGCTTAGTGGAGTGTTTCCAGCCATCCTATGCATACTCCTGGTGTCATAGGGTCATAGGTCAATCTAGGATACTCTAGATTCTCCCCCTGAACACTGTGATTTCTAGAATAGCGTAGAGATTATTGGGTTCTTAATTGCCTCCTTGCATTTGGTGCCTAACAGCATTGGTTGTTGCCACTGCTGGTGCTGACAGTCCACTCATCTAAAAGGTTCTTGACCAGTTTGCAACTTCCACAACGATTAACAGGCTGATTTCTTGAGTTATCTACCCCACAACCAAGCTGCTCCCTTATACTACAGCATTAGCTAAAGATCATCTGCTAAAGCTAACACTGTTGTCAGCTATGCCTATTTTATGCTAACTGCTGCAGCTTGTGCTCTCAGGGGAGAATCCGAGGTTGCCTTGAGAAACAGTAGCTTCTGAAAAAAGGGCTGTAGCCTGCTACATTGTATAACCCCTTGTATGACTGGTCCAGCATCAATTCTGGTCTCTGGCATGGCTGCAGTGACTCTCCATATGAATCTTTCTAGCATCCTATGCACCTGAATAATTTGGGTTTTATCATACTATAGGGAGAATGAACTAAGTCTGTATCTTCTTGCTCACATTTGTTTGTGTTTTTTCTTCAAGTATCACAGTTGGTATATGCATAAGTGACTGGATTAAAAATGTTACAATGGTGGGGTAAACTTTGTTCTTTGTTCAAGTGCATAAGGTTGCAGAGCATGTGCTGCAGGACAGCCATAAATTCAGGCTATTTTGTGCAGGCTTTCATAGTGCTTCCTTTTAACTTCTTTCTTTCCTTCTCCCTCCTGACCCTTCTAGGATGAAGACTCTCAGGAAAAGGTTGACCATGTAAGACTAGAGGCTTTCTAGGTAGATGCTGGCTCCTCTGAAGGGGACTAGTATGATTAACCTGTTATGTATCTGGAGACTACCTTAAGAAGGTACTCTAGTACTGTAGAATAATATAAAGTTTGCTTCGGATGCAGTGCCTTTCCTGCATCCTCTGTTTCTGTTGCTGACAGGTTTTTAATTATCTTTGTAACAGCTGCTCTTATCAGCTGCTGCATCTTGTTTTGAGGTCACAGATGTGTATGTGGCCACTGGAAAGATGCTCTATTTTCATTTAGAAGTCAGGGCAGCAATTAGCTAGTAGAGTACAAAACCTGGCTGAACCTAGATTGCTGTCCAGTATGGTTAACTTGCTCTTGTAACACTTGTCTTCAGGGATGATGAACTCTTGCTGGTGCCCCAGAGGAGAAGGCCAACCAGTGGTAACAAGGACATGTGCCTTTGTATCTTCTATAAGTCTTTTCTTTTTACTGCACCAGCACTGAATGCCAGAATCTGTAGTTAATAGGATGTCATAATGCTTCTTACCAGGCTCCGATTACACACAGAGAAGAAATACACATATCCTTTCTTATCCTGTAGTGAAACTAAAATGCATCTCAGCATTCATGTAGCATTAGAAGCCAGGATGATGCCGTTCAGAACAACCTGAGAAGTTCTACCTGTTTTTGTTGAAGTCTTTGGGCTAATTGCCTTGCACTTTTCCTAACTATGGAACTGGTGTTGCCCAGTTTTTCCTGCCTAGAGTTGTTCTCTGTATATGTAAGACAATTAAAACACCCTCTCCTGTGCTCTTAATTCCTTCTGCTGAAGGACCACTCCAGTACCAGTAGCATAGTAGATCCATCTGTGAAATTTAAAGCCCAGAAAAGAAACCCGTATCACCCATCTCATTAATTCTGGCCTCAGAAGGGTATGCTCATCACAAGGAGTCAAGACTATTCAGATTAGCTCAGTTTTCTCTTGGTAGTGCAAGAGATGATATTGTAAAAAATATCCACTGGGTTTATTTGGCAGTGATGGATGGTTCAGGACTATGCCCAGAGCACTTTTCCATTTATCAGGCAAAGAGACCTCCCACTGATGGGTATAGTTTTGGGGACTGGTTGCCTAATAGAAATTTTTACTGATAATTGATCTAATCTTCCCCCCCCCGCCTCGCTGGAACCAGTCCTTACAGTCATTTCCCTGGAAATAATTCCACCTCATACAGTGCCCTAAATCATTGATTCCCAAGGTCTGCTGTTGAGTGCTGACTGGTCACATGCCACAGGCGCCTTCTTGCTTCTGGCTGCTAAATTTCATTAAAATAACTACACTGATGTGACTCTTCCACATGAGCAATTGTTGCTTCAGGGATGTTATGCAATGGTGCCTGGCAAGGAGATTTTACTTAGTATTGGGGGATCCCTGCTTTGAAAACCCTCTTGTATGGGTAATTCCTGTGTCCTTTATTCAGGCTTATGCTCTTAAGCATCACAGTCACACTTTATAATATTTTTCCTTTTGTAAAAGTCTGTAAATGGTATAAAATGGTTAACTGAGCGTTCAGAAATCTGACTGATCAGTAAGCTGCTTGTAA
Organism: Oriolus oriolus; assembly: GCA_013400235.1. Taxonomy (NCBI): domain Eukaryota; kingdom Metazoa; phylum Chordata; class Aves; order Passeriformes; family Corvidae; genus Oriolus; species Oriolus oriolus. The sequence goes on from VXBT01012545.1 coordinate 101,896, forward strand.
CTTATACTACTGTATGCTTACAAACTTCTCTAAATTGTTTCATAAGTCTCTTCCAAATCCATTGTTAGTGGAACTTTGTATTATAAAGTGTGATTCAAATCTTGTTGCAGTATATCCCTCCCTTAGTCATTGCCTGGCCAAGCTGAAATACTTGGCTTCTTGAATCATTTGTCCGAAGTTGGCCCCTTCGTCCCCCTGATGGCTCATATAACCCTTCTCTGAACTCCCTTTGGGCTTTGCTGTGTGTTACAATCTGAACTCTTCCTGGATTTGGTCCCTTTCCTCTTGCTGTGCTGAAGATAACTTTGTAGCTGCCTGAATACTAACAAACAGCCCCATCTGAGTTGTCGATGTGAACGTACCTGCTGAAGTCCTGCCCTCCAGCCATCTGCCTGCTCTGAAACTTGTTTTGCATCCTTTGGCAAACCACTCATCTTGCATCTGAATTTTTGCCAGTTGAATCACTCATTTGGCTGCACCTTCCAAGACTGCCTGGGATATTTAGCCAAAGGCTGTAAGGCTGATCAATGGTATAATAAAGGATGTATCCTAATATTTCAGTTAATTTGCAGAGGCAGAATAAGCAGGAGTATGAATGTGGTTGTGAGCCAAGATTTTGCTGGGTTCTTTTCCTGGCTTTGCCATGGATTTGCTCTGGGGCCTTGGAGAAGTCCCTCCACTAGTTTTCTTTAGTCCCTAACTGAAAGGAAAGCTAGAGCTTTATGCAGAAGTACTGTGAGTATTCCCTAAATAGACCCACAGGGGAATTTAGATGCCTTATCCTCATAACAAAATCCACATCCTGTACTGGGTGCCTGCGTAGTACATAGATAATCTCAGGATGGGCTGGTGGATCTATTGGGATGGTAAAGAGTGGCTGGGAATCGCAATGTGTCTGAAACCCTGTCCTTCTGTGGAGCATTCTGAGAGCTCTGGAGGTGCATGTCCTTGCACTACCAGTGAGAGATCCTGATCCCCATCCTGTATTTTCTAGCCTTCAGAAGTTGAGCTGGGCTTTTCCTTGCCTTCAGGGACCTACAGGTCCTGAATTAGCAGATGTTCATTTCAGTGTTGGAACCTCATGCTTTAGACATAGCGATTAAACCAGCCATCTCCTTTCTAAGCTGGAAAACACTGATTTTATTGTCCTCTTCCTTCTCTGAGAAAGATGTAGCAAGTAATGCTTTCCACCTCCATAGGGAATATTATATATAAGGACAAGGCTATGAGCTGTTCTGAGTCTGAGAAGGCTCTTAGTCCTTTTCCCTGAAGCCGCTGTTCTTTGCCAATGGAACCAAAAGAATTTTGGTACCATAGGGAAGGACTTCCTGAGTGAAGGCAGCAACATTTGAGTGGGAAGACATTTGTTCAGCTGGGCGTCCATGAATGAGTCCAGCTGGGACCTTATCCTCTAGTTGTGCTTTGGTAGACATGCCATAGGTAGTCTCAAGGTCCTTCATGGACTAAAACCAGGGACAGCACCTGATTTCTGACCCTTACACAGGTGGATGCTGGCCTCGGTGGCTCTATATCACTCAGTGTTTGAGTGCCAACATGCTTTAAGGCAACAATTGGAAAGAGGATTTGAAGATCTGACCTTTCCAGAGGGGGCATTAAAGTCCTTTTGTAGTTCTAGTTGCCAGTGCTTTTAAAACATTTGGGTGGGAAAATGGGCTGCTGCTTTTTAGGTTAAGACAACATGTCACAAACAATTGTTTTCATTGAATGTTTGTTGGAAGAACAACTATAAAAAAAAATGTAAGTACCTGAAATATAAAGCCAGTTGTGTTCTTACACTGCTAGGTCACCCAGTTGGGTGGGGTTGTTTGAGTGAGTGTATTTGCATCCTAAAATACAGTGCAGAATGATGTGGAGATCCCCTGGTGAGAAGCAACCTGCACTCTACCTGGGGAGGTACCAGCTTGGTTACCAGCAATACCTAAAACAAGACAACATCCAGACTTGAGCTGACTCACAGGGATCCTGCTTGCAGGTGTGTCTGCACCTGTGGTGTAGACATGGCCTGGGGCTTGATATGATCAGGGCCTTTAATCAGAGCGGTATTTTCCTGACCCAGTTCTTACCCTTGCACAGTGGTTGGCACCCAGCTCCAAACTCTCATTCCATTGTCTGGTCTGGTCTGGATCTGTGCAGCAGCCACCCCCCAAGTGCTCTCCCCCACATTCCCTGAAACTTAGAAGCATGCAAGTGAGGAACCCAGCACCAGCTGTTACTCAGCTGAGTGTTGATCAGGGGACCTTATTTGCGTAAAAATAATCACAATGGTTTGGGCATTGTCCTTCCACTCTGGTTTAGAGAGTTCATGACCTAAGAAGTCATAACTGTAATGCAGTCAGTTATAGTAATTTCTGTATCTACAATTTGCACTGCAATAAGATCTAGAGAGTGTTGGTGTATGGCTGGAACAAAAGTTTTCTGTTCCCAAAGACCTTATAGTCTGACTGCAATATTTTTCTCTAGCATCCTATTCTCCCCTGTGATCTTCAGCTTGTAGAGGAGCCTTCACCAGGGGTAGCTGCATTTTGTATATGGCACGTTGCCAGCGTTTTGCCTTCTTAGGCATGCAGTTTGGAGTAGGGTGGACTGGCAGTAGATAGCTCTTGAAGCAATTGGCATTTCTGAGAACCTGGGAGGGTTCTCTGAGGCAGAATTTCCTGTAGCTATTGCACATTGTGAGTGCCCTCCCATTTATGTGTTCGTCCTGGGCTGAGCTGCGTTTGTCCCTCTATGTCCCAGAGCTGTCATCTGTTTTGATTCTTGCATTCTGCTAATAAACACCCTCCACCAAAAGGATCCAGCATCCAAGGAAGCACTGGGTTTTTTACCTGCTTCCATTTTACAGGGTTTGCATATTTTTTTTTCCAGAGGTCTTCTGGTTGCTTGTAGAAATGCTGGACTCCCAGCCTGTTCCTGGGGACCTCTCATCTGGAAGTTGGCCAGATTCCCCAGGAGGAATCTGAAAAATGCAGCTGAACTTTTGTTCCCTAATTAGGCCAACTTTCCCAGTGTGAGCCCCAGCACTGCATGGCCTGGAGCTCCCCAAGGCCTTGCACAGCCTCTCTCCCCTGCACCCCGACTGGCTGACCAGCAGGGCGGTTATTTTCAGCTTTCTGAGCTTATCTCCTTGCCTTTTGATGACATCTTCTGAAACAGCTTTTCTAGTCAGCCATGTTTCCCAGCCTTTCTAGTAGTATCCTGCCTGCTTGTCTACCTTGATGTGGATTAGGTACAATCTCATAGAAAATAATTTTATTAAAAGCTTTTCCTTGTCCACACATTTATTTCATACTCTGAGTGCTCCTGGACCCACCTCAAGGCAACAAAAGAACTGTAGGAGGTGGGAAGGTGGATGGGAAAATGTCTGACCATATGTAGCATAAAGTAGTAGCAAACTGCTTGAAAAATGTTCGTGTCTAGGAGGGCTGGAGGGGCACTTCCCTATAACTATGGGTTGTGAGAGGATTCTACCTGGTGACCCTTTGTTCAGGCAGTCAGATTGTTGTGTGCTGATTCACTGTTTTCCTGCAGGGGAGAGCAGTAACTCCTGAGACAAGTTAAGGTGCCAAATGCTGCAAAGGTGGCAGCTTTCCTCACAGATGCACGTCAGCTGACAAATAGCTGGCCACTGCTTTAGGAGATCAATTCTTGGTAGTTGGTTAACCATATGAGCTGCTCCTTTACCTGCTGTGATAGATGGCAGAGAATATTTGAAGCCCCCCAAGAACTTTTTCTGTCTCAATAACACTTTCCCTAGTAAAGGAAAACCAGTGACTGTGAGAAGGAGGACAGTTTTTGGATGAGATGCAAATCCAGTATTTTCTGCTAGGTGTTTAAGACATGCAGAAGTCCTTGGAGGGTATTCATTAAAATCAGAGAGCCAGCAGAGATGGGTTATTCTTTGCAAAAAGCCCAGGCTTGCATAGATCTTGGAATTGATATGTTTTTGATATCATACATGCTCTGAGATGAGTATAGATTGTTTTATGTGGCTGTTTAGGAGTAGTGGGTCTATTTGACTTACAGCTCCTTAATTGGCAGCAATCAAAACTAATTCATCAGGCCTGGTTGTGGAGATTTGCTTTTCCTCAGTCAGGGGAGCCTCTGGCATCTTGCCGGAGAAGAGAATCCTTGAGACTGCCCACACTTCTTTTGTTTCCACTCCATGGTCAGTCTTGGATAAAAACAAGACACCTACATACTGTGTAAAATCTCACAGTGTTTGTATATTGGAAAAACATAGATCCTACATATTTTATGAGAAATATGACATGATAGAAGAATTGTGTGTCCTCTATTGCACACTGTCAATGTCATTTGAGTCCCTGCATCCCTGCACAGAGTGCTCAGTGTTTCAAAGGAGTTGTCATGTTGATGAAGGTAAATTAATCCGTATTTCCGGACCCACCTGAGAAGCTGAGGGATTTAACATGCCCATAATCTGCCTCTGTTGTGGTAGGTCCTAAAAGAAACTTTGCTGGACCTTCAGGATTCAGAGACACACAGGGTAGTTGCTTCCATGAGGGAAGCAACATCCAATTGGCACCTTTAGAACTGTAGACGTGATCTGACAAGTAGCCTGGAAATTTCTGCTTTAATGGGGAAGCCAAATTAGAACTCTGCATCTGTCTGATAAGAAAGGGCCTGAAAAACAATAAAGAAGAAGGTAGAATTTCTATTTTAATGCAGGAGAGATGGAATTCAGGCCAGTTATTTTTCAAAGGAGGAGATAAAATCCTGATTATGGGTGTAGTATCAAAGTGTTGGTATGGAAGGTGGCCTGAGAAATACTGGAAAAATGCCATCACAAAAATGGTGAGCTGAATTTCTGAGAAAAAAAAATAAAACAAAAAACTCAGACTGTGGCAATTTTCTTTGAAAAAGGGACAATCTGCAGAAACTCAAGTTGAAGAGATCTTCTGGAGATAAATAACAGACAAAACCAAAGTGGAAAGGCAAATCACAGCAAGTAAGTGATCAGTTAATGCTGTGAAAGAGACTGAGCAGCAAGGGCTGAGAGACAACACTGTTGTCAGGAGCTGGTGGAATCTCAGTGTTTTGAACACTAAACTGTTTGGATGTATAGCTTTGCTTTTGGGAACATACATACAAATCTTGCCTAAGGTATAACAGTAGGTACCAACAAGTTCTGATCATTTAAATCCCCCAGTCTTTTTCACCAAAAAGGTGTGTTTAGGAGCACATTTGCTGCATTACAGAAGAGTAGTGTACTCTGTTTCTGCTCTGATCCTTCTGGGGTTGACATTCGTCCCACTTTCTGCCTCGAGCTGTTGCTTGCAGCTGCAAAGTCCCTACCTGTCACCATATTATGGCAATGCATGACATTGCATTCTCAATTGTAAATTATGCTGAGGTTTTGGAAATGTGAAAGTATATGAAGGTAAGTTTATTTACTTGACAAAAGTGTAGGTGGCATGTGACCTTATTACAGCACTTTCCAGGCAACTAACAAAGAAAAGCTATTTCTCCTCAGCTGACAGTTAACACTGCCTTTCCTGTTGCTAGTGCTCCTGTAGGCAATTCAGAAAGAATTACCTGATTTATTGCAAGACGAATAAAAGACCTGTAGGTGTATGTGAGTTGTTTGTCAGGGTCTGACAGACATTCAGGGTTGCCCTGTGTGTACGATCAATGGGAACACGTAACATTGGCAAGACATTGGAATCAAACCCCTCCATGTCCTGGAGTCATGCCCTGTGCAAAGACTGGGGCAGTCATTGTCATCACCCTCTGATCTGGTGTGCCCCACTTGAGTTATCTTTGATCTGAAGGCTAGTTTTGATGATGAGTAAATTAAATTGCAGGTACATTGAAGTGCCCTAGAGATGCTGCATTTTCCCTCAGCCTTATGGCCCAGGCTCTTTGGTGCCATTTGTGTATCCCCATGCACCTTTCTGAGGAGCTGTGAGGCTGTGTGTTGGAAACATGGCTTGCTGGCTCTCAGAGGGATAGTGTGAGGGGAAAGGGGGTTGTTTGCATGGGAAGGATCTGTGTGGGAAGGAGTGTGTTTTTGAGTTAGGGGTGTGTGTAATGGGAATAGGGATGTTTATGTGGGCATGCACACCCATATGTGGTGTGTGTTCCCGCTTTTTCCTGGGCTCTGGGTGTGTCCAGATCAACTGAATTCAAAATGCTCCTTTTTTGGCACTGTAGCCTCTTCTCTGGTTTGGCATCTTAAGAATCTGGGGGAATCATTTAAAGATCAGAAAACTCCATTCACTTGGGCCCCTGAAGGCTTCACATTCTGTGACATGGTCATTCCAGTCGACTGAGCTCTGTCCCCTGCGGATGAGCCCATATAAGGAGGCTGTTTCCTGCGTTTCACGCTCCCTGCCTGTCCCTCTGCCCTCCTGTGCTCCCTTTGCCGAAGAAAGTTGGTATTTTGGGACTGCAGCTCCTGCCTCATTCCTGCTCCCTGTTTATTTTTGGAGGATGACTATTTTTGCTCCTATCAGGGAGCTATGCAGGGTCATGCCCCCTCCCTGCAGCAGGCAGAGGCTGCCCCTGGCAGGGTCTCTTAATTTCCCACACTAACAAACAATGCTTCTACTTCAAGAAATAAACATGGGAGACCCCTACCATAGGAGGTTAGCTCAACCCTGTTCTCATCTGTGGCAAGAGGTGGTTTGGCTTTGGCTCAGGGTTGACCCCACCACACATGCAAGGTCCCCTCTGAAGTCAAAACTCCTCAGGAATCATCCCACTCATTCATTTTCTTAATAAAAGCTGTGGAAGCCACCTCTCGCCCCACAATTCCTTTGCAGTTACCATTTTTTCTCTGTTTTGGGACATCTTTTACCCAATCATTCTTTCTCATGATGGTCCATTCACAGGTCCCTGTAATCCATCTTCCCTCACTGGGCACCATCAACTGGGAGCTATGTAAACTGCGTTCACCTTGCCTCTGCTTTCATCATTGCCTGCCATGCAGAACACTGAAGGCAGTGCTGTACGAAATGCCTCAGGCTGGGGGAACCAAGCCCGAAACTGTAAATGGCAGTAGGTAGCTTCCAAATGGTGGGAATTCATTGCCCTGTTTGAAAATTCCCATCATAAGCCCCAAGCTGAATTCCCATTTTCTCTTGCCATGTGGCAGAATGTCACACAAGACAATGCAAGAAAATAGCAGGGGATGTCTTAAGCTCTAGATGAACTTCACCTGTAGATTTCAGTGGTGGCAGAGGTGGGATTCAACCCAACTAACTCTGGAAGTGTTTGGGTATGGCTCACTGTATCTGCACTTGGCATCTACCCTCCTACTCTAAGCAGTGGACAAAAGCAGACTTCTTAGGAACAATTCCTCATCTAAAACAAGATGTCTAAATCATGCTGTCTTGTACCCTAGGAAAGACATAATGTGATACCTCCCACTGATATGTGGGCAACAGTGATGAACAAGTTCCCAGTGAACCCTGGGAGAGCACATCCTCTGTGGATCAGTCTGCTACTGTACTGTGTGTCCTCAAAAAGTCAAAGGCACACAGACCTGAAACTTGTCAAGATACTGTTTAGGGTGATGCATCTTTTGTTTACAGACATGCTTAAAAACCTGCCCTGTAGTTTATGTCTTCCTTTTGTTTTATGAATAAACAGCATTTTGAACATTATCTCTCCATTATTTGGTAAAGTGTTATACATTAGTGTGTGTGGACCTGGTGTCTCAGTTGGCTTGACTTTGCCTTGACTGGAGCTGTCTGTAACATGTCTCTTCTCTTCATTAAAGGTTCCACCACCTAAACCCCCACGCCGGCAAGGAGGCTGGGCAGATGATCCTGTACTGGCACCTACCAAGTGAGTCTTTGCCTCTTTCCTTATTAAGAAGGACTTAAGTGTGGAATAAAGGAACATCACTAGTTGGACCTTGCTGTCACAGACATTGGAACAGTTTTCCTGGGTCTTTTAGATGGCCTCTGTTTCCAATATCAATGTAACTTGTTCAAGCCATTTGAAGTATTGCTCTTGCTTGGTTCCATTGGCTAACTGACTTGGTGAGGCTTAGAACTGTGTATGTGTCCCTGTTTGCCAGAGGCAGTGTATTCCTTACCTGGTACAGTGCCTTGAAGGAGTCAAGAACATAATAAGCATGTTAAATGCAGGAGCTAGGATGGGGGGATCTGACTGGTTCCGTCCTTTCCAGGAGAGTGACACATGACAGCACCACACTGACAAGAGTGCAACGAACACATCAGGATTTAGTGATCAGCCTTGACAGTAAAGGTGAAATTTGTCAGTGTTTATGTGTGTATGGAGTTATGGTATAATGGAGATGGGTGGAGATGGTCAGCAACAAGAGATGGGAGGAAAAAGTATACAAATTGTACAACATATGTTGAGAAGCCTGATGCTTATGAAGGACATGTAAAACAAAGGAAATATCTGGACATGGTAATAGAATAGGTATGAAAACTAAAGGAGAGTTCAGACTGGGGGGACATTACCCGCTTTCAAATACTTGTGGTTTTCCAAGCTAAGAAGTTATGCTGATGTTGTATTTAGTATTCACAGAGCTGAAGGGCTCAGCCGTGGAGTGGTGTGAGATTGCTTGTGTACTTAAAGACCTATAATAAAAGTGTGTATGTCTTAATATATACTTTGGAGGACTCTGATTTATGAAAAGTTATGTGTTTTCGTTCCTGAAACTGAGAATGGGTGAGGACATCCAGAAAGCTGTTATACAGTCAGTATTTCTTGGGAGGGGAGAAAGGTGGTCTGTATTCTGGGGTAGCCTATCTGGAAAACAGTACTTTTCTGGATAAATTAGCACTCTATTTGTCTCTGAAAAATAAATAGTCTGGAAATCTGGAGACTGGACTAAAGCAAGGGAATAAAGATATCAGCCTGAACTCCTGTTGCTCTCCAGTTTAACCGTGATAATGGTTATTTTTCATAGGCTGGCTGCAGCTACAAGTTGCCATTGCAAAGATGCATCCACCTCAGGGTATTAAAAAAGTGCCACCAATGATCCTGGATCTTTGTGGGACCAAGCAGAAGCTTTATGGAAATGTGACAGCAGACAAGAAGGTTGAATTTAATGGTTTAGGAAAAATAAGTTATGTAATTGTTGGTTAGGTGAAGGACTGGAGGTAATACATATGCAGGGCTGTGCCTAATGTGCCCTGAAGGACAGTGAACAGGTTCCTAATGTAACAGCACTGTGCCACGTGCTACTTTACCATGTTTTCCATTGGCATTAGCTGTATCCTATAGATTTGCAGCACTAGCTGTAGGTGGTGCTTCTCCAGCATCTCAGCTGCACGGGTTACAAGACATTTTAGGAGTCTGGAGTAAAGGCTTCTGTGATGCTGGATGCATCAGAGGTTGCAGACCTTTCTGCCTCTGAGAATCTGCACACTGGGACATGAGACCAAGATGTGCCCCTTGCTCAATCATGCATGTGATATGTCATATCTGACTGTTCATTTGTATTAAGGGTTTTTTGAATAATTTTTATGAATAAGTTTGCTCTGACTTTCGCCAGTCATATGAGGTACAAGGATTTTTTACAACTGGTTCCCTTGTCTTTTCATTCTTTCAGCTGTGTATTCTCCCCAAGCTGATCTCTCTTCTTCTCTGCCTTAAAAAAGTCTGAGATGCTGGCCTGTAGGGCTTTCTTTGTGACATATCCCAGGGTAAAGCCTCCATGTGAAAAGTCTGAGTCATCGGCTGATGTCATACCAATGTTGCTGTAGCTTTGTTGTTTCTGTTTTCTCAGGCTCTATCTCCCCACAGCTTTTCAACCAATTTGACTCAGTTTGGAAGCCCATCAAGTTAACTTGCTCCAAATTCACTAGTGTAGATGTAGTTAGAATAACATGCTTCTGTTATGTTGATACATCTGATTAAGGTTTAAGCCCTTTTTTGCCAGTGTAACTGAACCTACACTTGGGAATTTTTCTGTTAGAAGTAATTTTATTTTCAGAACTGACAATGTTAAAATCTGATTTTTTTTTCCTTTCACTTAGAAAGGAAGGATGAGCAGAGTGGCTACAGTTAGATTTTCTGTGTTGTATAAATATATTGTGGGTCAGATGGGATACTGCGGCCACTTGTGCAATGATCTTGTAGCTATTTATGTGTTACTCTTTCTCCATTTGAAGTCAGATTTTAGTTCTGCTTCTTACATATTCAGTCAGTTACAACTGCATATATGTTGCTTTTCCTGCAGGGATACTTTCCTGCTATATTTCTAGTTCAGAGTCTTATCAGTATGAAATGATCACTTGAAGTTCTTCTTTTTATTTCTGTTTGGCACATGTTAGAGTAGAATTTAGTTTGTAACCTGTTTTTTCTACCTTCGTGCTCTCTTTTAGTCCCTTACCTGCCCAGCTCATGTCGTGCTTATGTAAACTTGTAAATATTCTCACTATCTTGCTGATTATTTCCATCAGACTGCTGCTCTCCCAGATTGTTGCAAGATAGGAAGAGGAGGAGGACTCTTAAAGTTTTCCAACCTAAATAATTTTAAAAATTAATTAGCACAGATGGTGTGTGAGATACAGTATTTTATCATGAGTTCCCATAGCATTTACAAGTGTCAGATATTTAATTGCTGAGAACTGTCAAAATGATCTCTTTTACTCAAGTCTTCAAAAGCCAAATGTGGGAAGGTTACTTTGGACTCCCAGTACTCTTGTAGAACAGCTGTCATTGCTAGGAGTCCCATTTTTAGGTCTGGGTAACGATGAGGACCACTGGTAAGTGTCTGAGCAAACCCCCAGGCTGGTCCTTTGCAAACAGCAAATGAATGGTGTAAAGTAGTGACAGAAAATTCGTTTTTCCACACTACCAGGGCCATCTGTTCCTGAATCTACTGTATCTAGTTAAACCTGTACTCAGAAGAATAATTCTGTGAGAAGAGGTGGTCTCATTGCTGCCCCGGCAATGTTCTAGCCCCAGTATTAGCAGAAAGGGGACCAGCCAAGAACCTGGGCAGCCACTTGGGTCCTAGTAGCCTGCTGAGATAAATAACAGTAATTACAGCTGTGTTTTGCTACAGAAGCAGCTCTCTAACCACTGGATGGAGCCCAAGTGCCATTCTGAAAGCTGTGCTGATGTCTCTAATGACATCAGTGCTGACACTCGTGACAAGCAAAGCAGAGGTTTACTGTCAGGTTATCTCATGCATCAAGAGGAAGCAACACAAAGTGCCTGCCAGTGGGGAAAGGAAAAAGGAACTCAGTTTTGCATACTGGTGAGGATTTGATAAAGGAGGGATGCTTCCATGATTCATTTAATTCCAGCTTCTTCTGATCTTGTCTCTCTGACTTTCCTGATAGAATTCCTTCCAGTTTCCTCTCTAGCAGTATCTTAATTTCTTTACTTCTTGGGACTCTTTCAGTTTACTTGGGTGCTTGATCCATTTGGTCCTGCAGTGAGCCCCCTAAAATTCCTACAGCTCTGCAGGCAGCAGCTAGGGTTGTTGAGGAATAAACACAGCTCATTTCAGGTGGCCCTGTAAGCAAACACAAGTGCTGCTTTCAGTAGGAAGTCCCTCCCAGTGCCTGCACGTGCACCTCATTTCTTCTGCATGGATCATGGCAGTTTAGCAACAGGTGCTTCAGCTACAACTGCAATTTCCCCCTTGTGACTGATAGGCCACACAGAGTTGGAATAATCAAAGCTTATTTAGGAAAATGACCATGCTCAAGTATTTTGGAACAGAAGTGGTACAGTGGTACGGTGTCCAGGAATGCATTTGCCAAGAAGGTGAATATTAAGTGCCTGTAGGAAGGAAGGGGATGCAGTCGGGATGACCTTTAAAACAGGGTAACCCAGCCTCTGTGTAGATGTCATTTAAGGCTCTGAAGGGTGGGCAGTGGTGAAATTGCACCCTGGAGCTGGAGGAAAGTTATTTAAGAGATTAAGGGGTTTTATGATTCAAGGTCTCTAGAGATAAGTAAAGCTAAAAACCTCCTGTTTCAAAAATATGGGCTTAAACTATCCTGTATTCTCTCTATAAGAAATGACCCCTGAGAGTGCCTGGTTTTAGAACCTCTAGCAATCCCTGTCTTGCAGCTGGGAGTAGTAAAGTGCTCATGAGTTTCTCTTATCTGGCCCAGTGGGGGAAAGCTTGTGTCATTGCTTCTGTCCTCTACTCCCAATCCAGCAGCGTTGAGGTGAGTCTCAGTCTGGGCTTCCCTGTGACATTGTCACGTTAGGAGCGGAGCCAGACTCCTGGCTGCATGGGAGACGTCAGCCTCACTCTGCAGCCTGCAGCCATCTGCGGATGTCCTCAGCCAAGTGAAGAGTCTAGGCAGAGAGGATCAAGGCTGCCAAGTGAGGGGGCACAACTTAGAAGGAGAAGAAAGAAAAGGAAGTCTGATTAAGTTTTGTCTTGAAGTGTCTGTTTTTGGGTTTGTCCCTGCATTGATCTGCAAGGGAATGAGGCAAGTAATGGCCCCTTGGGGACCTTCAGGACTTTCCTCTCAATGTCAGCCGTCATTTTCAATCACCCTCTCCCTCCCAGCCATTAATTTTGGCCCAGGATCATGGGGACTTGTCCATCTATCACTCCTAATTGACACTAAATGATCTGTCAGTTTATTGATGAACGGCAGGAGTGGAATTGTCACAATATATTTTACTTTCTAACAACTCCTCCTGACAATTTTACCTTGTCCATCTCACTCTCCTCACATAAATCTCCATTGGCCTCTCATTCCTTCTCTTGGGCTGATCTGGTGCCAGCCACCTCCATGCCATCGGCACGCATCAAGGACATCAAGATGGCGGTAAGCTGCAATGTGCAGGCCCACGGTGGTTTTTTTCCTCTCTCTCTCCCTGCCCCCTCCTCTTTTTCTTTTCCTTTTTTTTTTTTGTAATAGGCTAGATGTTCCAGGAATGCTAACAAGCTCCTGTCCTCTTGTCCCTTCGTGTCATTGCTGAGGTGAGCTCTCCTTGGTGTTTCTGTTTAGACTCAGTAAAGATATCTGTCAGAAAAAGAAAAGTCCCTAAAAGACAGAAGAGTCACCTGAAAATCTCAGTGCCCTGGCTGTGACGGGATTTTTAGTCCTTTTAAACCTGCTTAGTGTGACTTGCAAGAATTTCCTGCAAGGGGAAAGTGTTAGACTTATGTCCATTTCTGTCTTTGCAGTGCTCAGAGGAGCCTGGAAAAAGAGTTTTGTGTCTTCTTTTTCCCTTTTTTTTTCCTTTTTTCCTTTTCAATATTTTTTACCATTTTTTCTTTTTTCTTTTTCCTTTTTTTTTTCTTTCTTATTTTTAACCCAGATTTCTGTTTATTTTTTCCCAGTTAGTGAAGTTTTCTTTGACTTCTTTTTCTGGAAAGGTACTGGGCAATGGAAGGTCTAGTAGGATTGCAGCCTCTTGCTCCCCTAGAAATGAAGCCTGCATGAAAAAAACAGAACAGAAGTGTGGCATTTTTGGTAGCAGTCCGTGTAAGCTGATGAAGTGGCAGAGTATTCTCAGGGTGAAATCTCTCTGACTTTTTTTTTTTTTTTTAAATTGAGGACAAAGTGTCTGCCTTCCTTATTTCTCTGCATCTCCAAGAAATTTCCCAGCAAATTTAGGGGATGCTATTATTGTTGTCCCAAATATATCTATTTTAAAATAGCAAAACCTTCTTGAAGAACACATGCCACTTCTAAGGCTTTTGTATCTGTCATAGCCAAGGCTAAAAGCTTGTCTGGCCATTGTAGGTCACCTCTACACTGGCTGTGAAGTCTAGCTTAATGCAGTTTACCTGTTGAAAGGGACCTGAGATGACCTGATCTACTTGCTTGGCCCTATTTCCCCCTCCCCCAGGCCCCTTCCCCACATAACCCCTCTACTATTCTCAAATTCTTAATGCAAGTTCTTAAAATACCTTCTTTCATAAGCTGTTGCTCTCAGATGACAGAACAAGATACCATTCAGTAATAAACACCTAATTCTTTCTAATGTTTTTCATATAAATGTCTTCAGTGGGGCCAGTCATGAGTGAAAGGTCTTTGAACCTTGTAATCACGGGTTTGTTTTCTATTGTGAGGTTTGGAAAAAAAACCCCAACAAGCTTAAATACATTTTCTGTCTCCTTTAGCAGTCAGTTCTTTCCTGTAACCATGAGGATCCAGAAGTGTGTGTTTTTCTTTAAAAGGAAGCTGAAAGGCTCCTGTAACCTCAAGAGTCATTTGGTGTGAGAGCTGGGCTTTGTGCTTACTGGAGGCCAAGAACGTGATCACTTGGATAGGAGCCCCTGTTCTCAGGGACCAAAGATGTGTGGTGGATGCCTCTAGAAACTGCAGCACTGTTTTCTGTTTTCCCACACAGCAGGAATATGTGTTGAGTGTTGTTGTTTTTTTCTGTTGCTCAGTGGGAGCTCTGAACAGCTCTGCCGGTCAGCTCTCTACCAGTGAGCGAGAGGGGGAACCCTGGGAACATCTGCTTCGGGGATGATGCAGTTCAGTAGGCTGAGGTTCAGTGATCCTTGGGAACACTCTCTGTCAGCTTGTTCTTTTGTGGCAGTTCCTGCTTGCCAGAGCTTTCCTCCTTTGTTGTTTCTGTTAAGTAAGCCCACATATTAGGACACAAGGAAAAACAAAAACACTTCAGCTGGAGATTGATTAAGTGCCTCACAAGTCCATTTCAGCTGGAGCTGGCTAGCAGTGGTGTCTGTCAGATCCCATCTCACAGAGCATGCCTGCTCATTGCTGCATCCATCCTCTTCCAGAGCCATGCTCTGGGGCAGTGTGGTCAGCATGCAGTCTGGCCAGCACAGGCAGCCTGTGAGGGGGCAGAAGGTGGATGGTAGGGCCATTACAGTTTAAAAAATGTGTGTCTGCCCAAAACCCCATTGTGGTGATACAGATAGCCATGCATTCCAGGGCTAGGAAGTGGAGGGCTGTGAGGTGACATCCTATGATGAAAATAAAGGCTCATAGCATGCTGAAATCAATAGCAAAACTTGCCTCGACTGTAGGCAAGTCTTAATTTTGTAAAGGAAAACCTGGCTTTTCCAGGTTGCCACAGGCCAGGAAGAGAGGGTGGAAACTAAAACAACAGATCAGAGCCCCAGGGAAGGTGCAATGGAATAGCTGAGAAGACACCTTGTGGTGCTTTCCAGCACGGGAAGCAGTTCTAATTTACAGACAGCCTTGGTGAATGTGTCTTTTCCTGTGCCACAGCAAACAAGCAGTGACCGAGACCCACGCTTGGAGAGCCCGGAGAACTATCAGTTAGTACTTGTGTGTCATATTGGATGGTTAACTTATTTGTGCCTTAGGCTATTGAACAAGCTGCAACTCCTAGCTCACCGCCCACTCACTGTGGTGATGAGCACCTAAGGAACACTTGAGCAAGAGAGTACAGCGTCTTTTTAAATGTTTTTTTTTTCCCCCCTCTTCCCTCAGGCCTAGACCTGAATTACAGTCTTTGCCCGAGGGGCAAAAAGCTTCGTGCTTCCCTGTGGGCTGAGCCAAGCCTTCGGTGTTGAGGTGGGTTGTGGTTTTGGATGGAAGCACTGAGGCAGAACGCCGGCCTCTGACTTGCTTGCTGCGCACCCAGCCCGTCTCTGCCCGCCCTTTGATTGCTCTGCTGTCTCCAAACAAAATGTGTCTCTGAACATCGCGACCTTCTCCTTTTCCCCCGTTTCATTCTTTTAGCAAGAGGGCAGTTTGGAGCGGCTTTCTGGTTCCACGTGATTCGTAGAAGTGGTTGAGGCATGCCAGGAAATACGCCGGCACTCACGGGCAGATGAACTTCTCCCCCCGCTGCCCGGTAGAATGAGAGCAGCCCTCGGTCCGGGCTGGCGGCGGGTCCCGGGACAGCCCGCGGGCGGCGGTGGCCGCTGTGCCCGCCAGCCCGGGCTCGCAGCCCCGCGCAGTGCCCGGCAGGGGGCGGCCGCGGCCCGGCAATGCTGCGGCTGTGGCGGCAGCCCGGGCGG